>OY776116.1:31037676-31342676 GCA_963675035.1 Allygus modestus
AAAATTTAAACTAAACCTGGGATTATTTTTATCTTGAGATTAAGGCAAAATTAGTTTCCCCCAACATTTTACCTAGCCATTTTAGTTTAATCCACACAATTTCAAGCTGGCAACATTTTTCATTCGATTTAGTTTCTTTCTTTGCCATCTAGCTAAACTAAAAAAAAGTTTACAGAGGATTTAAGGTTATGTTAGCATAGAATACTCTCTCTATAGGTTTAACATAAACCGGGTTTAAACTACCCATAACACATTGGGAAAACGGAATTTATCATAAACTGAAGTTTAAACCATTGTTTAAGTTAAACTTTACTTGGGGAAAGCAGCCCTTAGGGTCGTTTCTCCAACTCAAGTTTAAACTAAGGTTGAGATTATTTTGAACTTAGAATTAAGGCTCAATTTGTTTTCCCAACATTTTATCTAGCCAGTCTATAACTATAATACGCTAAGCTGATTTTTGTGAACAGAACTCCTCCGTTATTTTTAAACCAATTTTTATGATTAAGGTGTAAAAAAATGGCCCAGATTCGTAGTTGTGCAAAGTGGTTTTCAATTTCCAATACTGTTTTGCTGAAGGGCACAGGACACCCTCAAAGTTAAATTTTTCCTATAAATATAACATGGAGAGTAGTTTGAATTCAGCTACATTCTAAAACAGGTGATGATACAGTAAAATACAGGTAAACAGTAAGAACATCTTATTTTTTATCTTCTACTAATTACTTTTACTTACTTAATTATAATTCTAAATTGTTAACTTTTAATTAATTGTTTGCTCGGATGTGCTCAGTAAAAGTGGATATAAACAGTGATGCTATCGGGATCTGAGGGCAATGGCTGCCACGTGCTAAGCCTAGCTTCTCTTTGCAAAAATCAGTGTTATTACTTACAAAATTCCCTAGGCTATTTAAATATAGCTCACAAATGATCTTCTTGGACTTGATAATAAATATACTTATACTTGTGGTCTCCTTTACTTTATTGTAGTGAGTAGAATGTGTTTTGGTATTTATTCTGGATGTCAACAAAAGGTAGGTGTACAATTTCTAAGATTTCTTTACTATTTGAATAAAATACAACGTTACAGAGGAACAATACAATATTTATTTATCTATTGGTACAATTATGTTTCAAAAAGGTTCTAAATTAAAGGGATTTACAATAATATACAACTCAGGGGAAACAGTTAAAATATGTGTGGCCTAGCCTAGAAGGTAAATGACAAAATACTGGTAGGCCTAAAACTAAGTGTTCATATTTTGGGTTCTAACTGGGTTTCTTTACAAATGAGGGCTCTTTTTCTCAGGGGGGAAGTATCGTGCTGACTTGAATAACGTTTAGGATGATATTTGAAAGAATATTAAGTCCAATTAAGCTGATGTGTTGAAAAGTTACAACAATGGAAATTTTGGTTGTTGTCCAAAAAGAGAGTCCAATGGTTTCACTGACTTTATGAATGGTTAAAATACTCAAAATTAAATTTGGAAAGATCGTTCAATATAAAAAATACTCTCTTGAGGTTACTTTAACTTTAGAACATTAGGCTTGTTCTATTTAAATGTCTGTATTCTTTCCAGTCCCTAAATAGAATACAATGGAAGGAGTTTACCAATCTGCTTACAAATGTTCTTCGCTCAAATACCAGTTTTTGGGGGAAATCAAATAAAAAGGAGTGAATTTAAAGATGGTATTAATTGAGCAGTAAAAGTCCCTAATAAAATGAGCTCTAAGCGATGCAAAACTTAGGCCATACTGGGAAATTTAAAATAGGAACTGTGTCCTTCACAGATTCTAGGTCTTAACACTAGGGCATCTGGAGCAAGAAGAAAGATCTAGTAGAGATGAGGTCTGGAAGCATGGTCCATTGTTGAGAAGCACATGTTCACACAATTTTTAACACTGGTCACTGTAATTTAGATTCCTTAAGGACTATTTTTGAAAAGTATATTATATTAAATTTTAATTTTATTGCAATCCTCTCACATAACTTATATCTAAAATATTATTATTAACAAACATATTAAATTAAGTGAGTAGGCTATTATATGGGGATAGGCTATGAATAATTATTGGTGATTAAATTGATGAAATACATATTATTATACAATTGCACAGATAAATAAACATTAAATATATAGAGGGGAATGTTTTCTGAGGAGTGATGATAATGGTGATTATTATTAGGCATAAATATGGGGCAATTAATACAAATAACACATTTAGGGGAAATTAATTAATTAGTACATTTATATGGAAACTTAAATATAAAATAACACATAATAAGAAAATTATCACTAAATGATGAATGAATGGACATGTAATACTATAATTATCTCCTCAGAAATCTGTATGATGTGGAATTAAAGACAGATTTCGATCAAGTATGAAATGGAATACATGAATTATTTAGTATGAAATATATTTACAGCTAGTTATGAGGTACATTAAATGATTGATGTTGGTTGGTGATAATACACTTCTTATTCTAAATTTACATAAACATAGGAACAATACATAAATGGGGAAATATGGGATGAGGGATTAAGATAGTTCATGACCGCACAGGGGAAATTGGGATTAAGGGAACATTTAATATAACAATTGTTTATTGGCATGGGGATGAAATTCTTCACTCGCATAAAACACTTTGGTTTATACATTGTTTGTTACAAGGGCAAAATTCACTGTTTATAATCATCGCATTTATAAATAAATTGTTATTCAACACTGTTTTGGGGAATAATCACACTGTTCACACTTGGGGAATAGGGAAGGGGTACGCACTCGCGATTAAGGTTCATGACGATCTCCTCATGTAAAATGATTACACTTGATGGATGATGATGATGATGATGGACTATTTACACTGTTTTAAGAGTTTATGTTGTCAGGGTCTTCTTCATTATTTACATTATCCTCTTCTATTATCGGTTCTATGTATCTTTTTAATGCAGATATGTGATATGGTCCAAATAATATGTCTTCGTTTTCTCTGGTTACATGAAAAGTAGATTTTCCTAATATTTGCTTGATGACGAATGGTCCTTCGTAAACCTCGAAAAGCTTTGCAGTTTCTCCATAAATAGCTCGGGAGAGGGGATGTGATTTTATTAGCACTTTATCGTTTATCTTTAATGTTTGTGGTTTTCGATTCTGATTTAACTTTGCTGATCTTTTAATTCGTTTGGCATCTAACCTGCGTTTAGCGATGAGTAACTTCTGTTCTATTGGAGTATCAATTATGAATGGATTTTCAGACAAGTATTTTTCCCAAAAGCGGTGGTCTCGAACGCCGAATTGTAGTTCGTTAGGAGTGAATCCGGTCGATTCATGATATAATTCATTGAGGCATGCATTAATATCAGGAATATATTTCGCCCACTTCTTGTGTTGACGGGAGCAATAGGTGCGTAGACATCTCTTGACTTCTCGAATAGGTCTCTCGGCAAGGTTGTAGCATGGGTGGTACACTGGATTGAAGATTAGTTCGATATTATTTTGCTCCATCTTCTGGATGTATTCTCCGCTCTTGAATTGTGTTCCATTATCAGACTGGATTCTTTTAGGGTATCCATAATTTGGGAAGTGTTGAGTGAATAATTTATTTAATATTGTTTTAGTGGTGGCTTTTTGCATAGGGTATAACTTGATGAATTTGGTGAAGATATCGATGACAATAAGTATATATTTAACGTTTGATACACTGGTAGGAAGAGGTCCGATGATATCAACGGCTAGCTGTTCATTCTTTCCTGTACATAGCACTCCTTTCGCTGTGGCCACTAGCGGTCGGTTGCTGATCTTACATTTCTGGCAGGTATCGCACGCAGATAAATATTTCCTTATGGTTCGATTCATGTTTCGAAATATGAAGGTTTCTTGTAATAATTGAAAGCATTTCTTAGCTCCGCAATGTAGGTAGAATAGGTGACATTCCCAAATGAGGTCTTGAATCATGCAGTGAGGTACAGTAATTAACCATTTATTTTTCAATTTTTGATAAAGGGTATTGTTATGGATGCGGAAATTATATGATAATTTTTGTGCGACTTCTGAATCTGGTTGTTCTTCTAATGTTTCAATGATGGGTTGGAGTTTGGTGTCTTCTCGCTGGAGTTGGGGTAAGTTTCTTAATGCGCTCTTCAGATTTTGATCGGGGATATTCTCAATGTAATGGATAGTTAATTCTCTTGGATTGTTGTATGAAATAGCGGATTGATCGATGGAGATGCGACTTAGCGTGTCTGCAGTGATTTTGTCTGTACCTTTACAGTGGATAATTTTGAAGTTATATTCCTGTATGGTGAGTATCCATCTCGCCAAGCGATTATTCAATAATCGGCACGTTTTTAAGAAAGTAAGTGCGTGGTTATCTGTTATTATGGTTAATTTCGTTCCCAAGACAATGTATCGAGACTTTTGTAGACAATAAATGATGGCAAGGAGTTCCTTTTCAGTGGTGGTATACCTTTGTTCGACTGGTTGTAACGTTCTCGACATAAACATTATGGCAGCTTTCTCACCATTTTCTCGTAATTGATACAAATGTCCGCCTATGGCATAGTCAGAAGCGTCAGTTTGTAAGAAGAATTCTTTAGATGGGTCTGGGTGTTTTAAGACGTTGGTTTCCAGAAATAGTTGTTTAATCTTCATAAAGGTGACATCATCTTCTTTAGTCCAGATAAATTTGTTCTTCTTTGAAGTTAATCGCATTAATGATTGTGTGGTTGCAGAGAATTTATCTATGAATTTGTTATAATAATTTATGCTGCCCAGGAAAGCTTTAAGTTGAGTTCTGTTTTTTGGTGTAGGGAAATTTAGTATCGGTTCTACTTTGCTCTGGTCCATGTGGAGTCCATCGTTAGTTAAGGTGTATCCCAGAAATGGTACAGAATTTTGGCAAAACTTTGATTTATTAAATCGAATGGTCATGTTGGCTTCTTCTAATTTGCTGAATATGTACTCTAGATGTTTCATGTGAGACTCGAAATCGGGTGAAATTATACAGATGTCGTCAACGTAGATTGCAGTAAAATTCTCAGCTTCAGAATCGAATACATTGTCTAGCGCTCGAACTAAAGCAGCTTGTGATGTAGAGATACCAAATGGTGTCACAGTGTACTGGTATATTTTGCCTCTGAATTGGAATGCGGTATATTGTTTGGAATTTTCTGTTAATGGTATTTGCCAATATGATGCTGTCAGGTCGATACTACTTATAAATTTTGCATTTTTGCATTTTCCAAGGATTTCATTTACACTTCTGTTACATTCAAAATCGGGTATTATGATTTCGTTTGCTTTTCGGGCGTCAAGGTATAGTCGTATTTCTCCCGTCTTCTTAATGACTGGAATTATCGGGTTGATAAAAGTGCTTTTACTCCTCTCAATTACACCTAAGGATTCCATTCTGTCGATCTCTTGTTGTACAGCATCTTGATATTGTTGAGGTACAGGATAAGTAGTGCTTTTAAAATGTTGTGGATTATCTACTCGTAACTCATGAGAATATTTGTTGCATATGCCTGGTTGTTCGGAGAAAACATGTTTATACTTATTTAATAACTGACTTAAAATTGTTTGTTCTTCTTTCTTGATATAATCATTTGATGCTAAAGATGTATTAATTTCTTCTTGTGTCAATGTGCTGTCGTTTGTTGGATTTGTTTGTAATTCGTTGAAGTTGTGTGCTGTGCTATCATATTTATCATATATTAAATCATCATTGTACTCATCGTACATCATATTATCAAAATTATTATTCATATTATTATTTGGCCTATGGCTATTATTAATTATTATTTGACATAACTGTCCTTCATGATGACACATATTAAACTTCATAGTAACATTATCATTATTGATTTTCATATTTATTTCGTTTGTGTTGAAATTTAAATCCATTTTGAGGGCAGATAGAACATCGACTCCGAGAATTATGGGTTTTATTAAATGTGGCACTATCAAATATTCAATTAGCATCGTATGTTTATCAATGGTGGTGGGAACATATATTGTGCGGGAAACACGTTTAGACTTTTCTCCAACAGCTGTTTTGATAACGGTGTTATTCACTGGTAATTCTTCAAATGGTTGTAGCTTCATTTTGTTTTCATTGAACCAAGTTTCGGCTATGCAAGTTACAGAAGAACCGGAATCAATTAAGGCATTAGTGCTGATATTGTTTAATATTATGTTGATTTCTGGACAGTTAATTTGTGTATAATTTGAATTGACATCATTTTCGTACTCATCTTCTAAAAGGAAATTTTTATCACATATTATGTTGTTGGACTGCATAAGATTTATAGAGTGATTGATAGTTTGACCGAGGATAGTGTAAGTAGGCGCTGTATTTAATGGGTGATCGCATGACAACATAACCCTTTCTCGGCCGTGGTCTACAGCGCCGAGTCGTTTCCCTGTCTCGTTTGAGACGGTGAGGAACGTGGACTAGCAGTATTGTTGTTACTTGAATGAGGGCTCATTGGAGATACAGTTGGAGCATTAGGTGGATTGGGATTCTGTCTAAATATGGCGCAGAGTTGATTCTGTTCGTTGGTAGGGTGTTGACGATCATTTTTGTAGTTTTGTTCATAGTTTCTGGGATGATATTGCTCACGTTGATACGGCTTGTTGTCATGGTGACTTCGATGGTATTGCTGGTTGTTGTTACCATTATTCCTGTAATTTTGTTGATTTCGATACGAAGTGTTGTTTGGAGGGTATTTATTCTGTTGATAATTGTGGTAGTTGTTCATTTTCGGTTGATAGGCCCGTTGGTTAGCATATCGATCGTTGTAATTCTGTTGGTTTGAAGTGGTTGGACTGGCTGGTCGGTTGCTTTGCTGGTTGTTGTGGTTCCTGGCTTTCTTAGGTCCATCTTTTATGTCTTCTTTCTGCAGTAGTCTCTCCATCGCTCGGATCGTAGTGATGTTCTGTACGCTTATGCTGTCTTGGATTATTGCGTCAAATCGCTCCGCCATAAGAGTCACTATCTCCTCTTCACTTAGGCTAGGTGTCATTGATTGTAGTAGCAATACTCTTTCTGTCAAGTACTCCGTCCGGCTTAACGTTCCGTTGGCTCTATACTTCTCCGACTCGATTTTTGCTTTAATTCCTCGTTGGACTGCCTGGCTCCAGTATTTGAGTTCGAATTCTCTGGCAAAATGTTCCCAATCAATAATTTCACTTTTTATCAGCTGTAGCCATCGTGATGCTGGTCCTTCGAAGGATGTCTCAAGCAGGTCTTTCAGGTACTCAGTTGAGTCGCAACATTGATTCCTTTTGATTCCTCGTTCGTAATATCTTCTCAATTTATATAGATATTCATTTGGATTGCCGCTCCGTCCATTAAATTTCGGCATTAGGCGATCATTGGCTTCGTTTCCACTGCATATTACTTTGATTTGTCCGGCCATTCCGTTTAGTTGATTTGCTTGCTTCAGATTGGTTACTTCAGTTTCACATTTGTTTAAATTTTGATTCAAGGTTTGGATTTCAATTTGTTGTGCCTCAATTAGTTTTGTTTGCAAGTTAATTTTGGGGATAACTTCATTTTTCAGTGCCGTTAGGTTTGCTTTTGAATTACGTTCATTATCCAATTGAGTTTTGACAGTTAATTCTTCTATTTTTAGATCAAAATTTTGTTTATGCTCTTCCAGATGGGTTTTGACAGTAGATATAATGTTTTCTTGATATTGTTTATTTTCAAATTCGGCAGCGGTTTGTTGTTGTGAGATACTGTCCAGCACGAATTGTCTCATTTGAGTTTGTGAATTTTCAATTCTAAGTATCAATTTGTCAGTTAATTTTGCAGTTTCTTCAGATTGGGCATTTTGGGTCATTTTGATGGCATTAATTTCTGATCGAATTTCGATTTGGTTTTCTCTTGTTTCTTGTATCTGGGATTCGAAGGCATTTCGACAGGCTTGGATTTCCTGTTGAGTTTCATTGGTCTTGTCGTGGATAATTTTGGTCAATTCGGTCTTGGTTTGATTTATTTGTTGTTGGAAATCTGCATGGATTGTTTGAATTTCGGATTTAGTTCCTCGTATTTCGGATTTCAATTCGGCATTATTTAGTTCAATTTTGGCGCTGGTCTGTTCAATTTTCGTATTTAAATCGATACTGGTTTGTTCAAATTTGTTATTTAAATCAAGACTAGTTTGCTCAATTTTGTTTCCCAAATTAGTCATAAGGGTAATTAGTATATTCATATCGATTGCAGGTGTCGGTGTAGTCGGGTTTGTAACATTTAATCTGCTAGTTGCGTCGTCTGTGTGTGCATCAGTCATCGAGCGCGAGGAATGAATGAGCGTCGACTTGTTCAATGAGCTAGCGATACGTCCTCGTTCATTCTGATCAATAAATCCAGTTCGGGAACCTTCGGGTGTGTCCGTCAGCGTTCGGATCGGTCGGCTGGCGATATTTCGTTTTGGTGTTGAGAAAGCAGAGTTAGCGTCTAAGGGCAGGCTGAGAGAGAAATCTCGCGTAGAGGTTGCGAAATCGACGTTCTCTGATTGGCTGATGGGGTCGGTGTAAGCTTGGTGGTCTTTGCTTTTGACAGTTTCTTCTTCGTTCTGCGCAACATGGCGGCTGCTGGTTTCATCGTCGCTCGAATCGGCGTCTGCTGCGGGGTAGTTTCGTGTTTTCCGTAGATTGTACTTGTTTTCGGCCATCGTGTGTTCGTTTTATTATAATATGCGAGATAATTAAATATGCGGTACCTTTATACACTGTTATTATTGGTGGGGAGGGAAACAATTACGGGAACTTAATATTAAATATGGTCTTATTCTAGGCTTACTCTAGTTGAGGATTGCAATGTTTATCAACCGTTATTCAAGCCAGTACGTTGGGTCGCCAATTCTTATTTTTTATCTTCTACTAATTACTTTTACTTACTTAATTATAATTCTAAATTGTTAACTTTTAATTAATTGTTTGCTCGGATGTGCTCAGTAAAAGTGGATATAAACAGTTATGCTATCGGGATCTGAGGGCAATGGCTGCCACGTGCTAAGCCTAGCTTCTCTTTGCAAAAATCAGTGTTATTACTTACAAAATTCCCTAGGCTATTTAAATATAGCTCACAAATGATCTTCTTGGACTTGATAATAAATATACTTATACTTGTGGTCTCCTTTACTTTATTGTAGTGAGTAGAATGTGTTTTGGTATTTATTCTGGATGTCAACAAAAGGTAGGTGTACAATTTCTAAGATTTCTTTACTATTTGAATAAAATACAACGTTACAGAGGAACAATACAATATTTATTTATCTATTGGTACAATTATGTTTCAAAAAGGTTCTAAATTAAAGGGATTTACAATAATATACAACTCAGGGGAAACAGTTAAAATATGTGTGGCCTAGCCTAGAAGGTAAATGACAAAATACTGGTAGGCCTAAAACTAAGTGTTCATATTTTGGGTTCTAACTGGGGTTTCTTTACAAATGAGGGCTCTTTTTCTCAGGGGGGAAGTATCGTGCTGACTTGAATAACGTTTAGGATGATATTTGAAAGAATATTAAGTCCAATTAAGCTGATGTGTTGAAAAGTTACAACAATGGAAATTTTGGTTGTTGTCCAAAAGGAGAGTCCAATGGTTTCACTGACTTTATGAATGGTTAAAATACTCAAAATTAAATTTGGAAAGATAGTTCAATATAAAAAATACTCTCTTGAGGTTACTTTAACTTTAGAACATTAGGCTTGTTCTATTTAAATGTCTGTATTCTTTCCAGTCCCTAAATAGAATACAATGGAAGGAGTTTACCAATCTGCTTACAAATGTTCTTCGCTCAAATACCAGTTTTTGGGGGAAATCAAATAAAAAGGAGTGAATTTAAAGATGGTATTAATTGAGCAGTAAGTCCCTAATAAAATGAGCTCTAAGCGATGCAAAACTTAGGCCATACTGGGAAATTTAAAATAGGAACTGTGTCCTTCACAGATTCTAGGTCTTAACACTAGGGCATCTGGAGCAAGAAGAAAGATCTGGTAGAGATGAGGTCTGGAAGCATGGTCCATTGTTGAGAAGCACATGTTCACACAATTGTTAACACTGGTCACTGTAATTTAGATTCCTTAAGGACTATTTTTGAAAAGTATATTATATTAAATTTTAATTTTATTGCAATCCTCTCACATAACTTATATCTAAAATATTATTATTAACAAACATATTAAATTAAGTGAGTAGGCTATTATATGGGGATAGGCTATGAATAATTATTGGTGATTAAATTGATGAAATACATATTATTATACAATTGCACAGATAAATAAACATTAAATATATAGAGGGGAATGTTTTCTGAGGAGTGATGATAATGGTGATTATTATTAGGCATAAATATGGGGCAATTAATACAAATAACACATTTAGGGGAAATTAATTAATTAGTACATTTATATGGAAACTTAAATATAAAATAACACATAATAAGAAAATTATCACTAAATGATGAATGAATGGACATGTAATACTATAAACAGCTGATAACTGGTATGAACAATAAAGTTTGTTTTGCTCGATATAGAGCAACAGGTCCACTAGTTTAGTTTAATCCACAAAATATCACGCTGGCAACATGTTTCATACAATTTTGTTTGTTTGTTTACCCTCGAGTTAAACTTAAACAAAATATTATTACAAGGGATTTAAGGTTATGTTAGCAAAAACAAAATATTATTACAAGGGATTTAAGGTTATGTTAGCAAAGAATCAAATCGTTAAATAGGGTTTTGTCTATATAGGTTTAACATACACAGGGTTTAAACTACCCATAACACATTGGGAAAGCGGAAATTCTCATAAACTTAAGTTTAAACCCAAGTTTAAGTTAAACCGTACTTGAGGAAAGCGGCCCTTCATAAAAATGTACTGCCTCTCCCTTCTTTACACTATTTTTATGACATAAGAAAATACCCCCGTCGCAGCAAACCTGCATACTCAGCGAATGTCCTATGCATGAATATATTTCTTACTACCACATAAAGCCACTTACCAAGTTTCATAAAAATACTTAAATAAATCAGTGATATATAGCACTTTATTTATTCTCCATAAGAATAACATTAGGGCTGAGAACGCAGGTTTGCTGCAACAAGGAAGATAAAAATGTGGGTTTTTTGCAATTAACAATATAACTCAACCAGGTGAAGCTACATACCAAGTTTTAATGATTTATGTTCATAATTAAGGGAGATATAAAGCTTTACGTATTCTCCATAAGAATAACATTAGGGATGAGAATGCAGGTTTGCTGCTACAAGGATAATCAACAAAAAATCCATTTGTTGTGCAAATATCAATATACCAGTACTAGTTGAAGCCACATACCAAGTTTCATCAATATATGTTCATAAATAATCGAGATATCAAATTTTAAATATTCTCCATAAGGATAACATTGGACAACGTACTGTGTTTAGCACTTTGAATATCTCGGCAACGGTTGGACGTAGAATCACAATTTAAACACCAAAATGATTGTTTTGTAGAGCTAAACTGATAGGCAAAAGCAAATGTGAAGTTTACAGTAAAATTAATTAAGGAAAAGCTAAAAACCATTTTTCAATAAGATTAAAGATGGGGGATTTTATGAACACGTTTTTTTGGATTTTCTCCGCAACCACTTAACCTAGGTTAATGATTCAAAATACTGTATTATTTGTTTTTTTAAGCTCTATAACATGGTTAACCCATTGGCGTAGACATACGAGCAGGTCTCGTTCCTTACTTGTAATTTTATTAACGTGTGAATTGGAGTATAAAATTGGTGTTTTTAAATGGATTAATGGCATATTTTAATTAAAATATTGTTTTATTTCAGTTTAGAGAGTTGCATTGGCACACACACAGTAGACATAAGTAAAAATCAGCAAAATCAGTGTTGACCATGTGCAAGTCTCAAAGAATTAACCGATCCCGTCAACTTCCAAGCAAGCCTGCCACCGTTTATTTTACTTGGGCCCTCCCACCAACGTTGCCACAGACTGGTTAACTCATTGAGAGTTGCACAACTGGTCAGTTTTGGTCGTGTGCGGGAATCGAACCCACAAACATCGTATCGCCACCTGGCCAAGGTGTTTCCACGACGTAGCCAACTCAGCTAACACGACCAAAGGCCTGGCGGCGATATTAAGTGTTTTCAGTCAGTCCGCGCCCCTAGCGGATAGAACCGTAGACGCCCGCGGTCATTAGTTACATATTTTGCTACTAGAGTGCAGCACCAATCAATTCCCGTTATAGGCTACTACAAATAGAATAAAATTACTACCTCAATGGGTTAAAACAAAAATTGTGTGATTTAAAAATTTCAGGGTGAAAAGTGCAAAAAACTGATTTTTGGAAAATTTAAAACCCCCATAAACCCCCCTTCCCATGGTCCGATTTTTCTGGTTTTCGAACTTAAAGTCATGAAAGTCATTTTACACATTGGAGCCAAATTTCATCGAAATCGGACTTTTTTACTCAAGTTATCGCATTTACGGACACATTTATATATATAAATTTGAACGAATAGTGTTTTTGGCATCTGGGGACCTCAAAACGAAAAGTTATCATGGTCTCGGGCTTAAGTCTTACCATTAGACCTACGGTAATAGCTTCTTCCCTATAGGGGAAATTCGCTAAAATAGGGTTAAAAAGTCTGTCTTTATTAAAACAACCAATTTTGATCAAAGATGTTAAAATAAATATTATTTAAGGTTAAGAATTCCCTTAGTTTCACACCCTTTTGCCTTAAAATCCTAACTTTGGAAACATGTAATCAAATGGGAAATCTAGTGTTCCAAATTTAAAGGTTAATTTGTGGGGGCCATATATATCAAAACCCTAACAAATTTCATATACAAATATTCATATACTACATGTGTCAAAAATCGGACAATCCCTGAAATTTCATCAGGGTCTCATTGGTCCCAAAAAGATACAAAATTGGCCCCATAGGTCTTAAAAATTCCAATATTTATCTATGATGGTGAATAATTATTTTATGATTAACTGATTTTATATCCATGTTAATCGTAAGTTCATAAGTTTTCCCAAAGAATGCAATATAAACAAATGTTTTCTGCTGTCCATGGATCTTCCCAGTATAACGGGGTTCAATTAAAGGCCTAGTTCATTTAAAGCATTGAGAAAATGCACCTTTTATGGGGCACTGATTATCTATTAAACTCCATAAACACATAGAAAGAATAACACGAATAACACTAAAGGACCCAGATCCTCAATTAAGATTTATTCAAATGCATTAAACAAAAAATATCAACAGAATGAAGCATAGATTCCAAATCCAATCTTTTTAGATTTCCATTCACTCTCAAATTCCAAACTATCGTTACTGATTTCATATGAAAGCTACTGCCTGATTGTTTTTAGTTTTGGCCAGGTATTATATTCCAAACATAAAAATGTAAACGTGGAAATGAACAAATAGCATTGCATGTATGGCTTTAAAAGAGCACCCCTAAGGGAAATTTTATGAAGAAAAAATATTATTTTCCATAATGATTGTTTATAAGACGTCATTATTGAATTTCCTATGGAAAAGTGAACTATTAGAATGACCCGCACGGCGAAACTTAAGCCCGTGACAGCCAAAGAAGTTCCTAACACGACCCCCTGAACACGTTTTGGGGTGTCGCTAAAAACTTTATATATATATATATATATATATATATATATATATATATATATATATATATGTGTGTGTGTGTGTAATTTTCAGTAAAAAGGGATACTAATATAATTATTATTTTAAATACAGTACCCTGGTTTAAATTATTTTATTTCAAGACCGACATGTTTCGGACCTTAACCCTTTGAGTGCCACGCAATGATATATCGTTGTGCACGGAACATCCGAAAAATACTTCACAACGATATATCGTCGTCGGTGGTCTTACCGAAAAATACATTGCAACGATATATCGTTGTTATGGAAAATTTTTCTTACGTCATTACTTTTTATTATTTCTTTCAGGTGATTTCCAGGATAGTTTCTAGCTCTATAAATCTAGTAGTTATAATTGGTGAAAATCTTATATTTGAACAATGTTTAATCATCTGAAAAAATATATACAAAATTTCCCGCATGTATAATATGCAAATTATTTATTCAAATTTTTTAGATATTGTATATGTGCATAATATTATAGCTAAACTTTAAACTTACAAAACAAAATAAGTTTCATAATAATATCTTACCAAATAAAAAAGTTATTGATTTTATGTACAAAACCCTTGCAAAATGTTGATTTTGTGTATCGTTGTTATAGAAAATTTTTCTTACGTCATTACTTTTTATTATTTCTTCCAGGACATTTCCAGGATATGTTCAGGCAAACATATACTCCATAAATATACGAGGCCTAGTTAGTTTGCCTTATGAAATAATATTGTAATAAAACTTAAACCCTTGAATAAAGTCTTGTGTACTAATTTACCGTTTTTATATTTTTTTACATTTATGGAAATAACTCGTCCGCCTACAGCCCAAATTTGATGAAACTTTCAGGAAATATTTTGGGAAACATGTCCTCTATAAATCTAGTAGTTATTTGGTGAAAATCTTATATTTGAACAATGTTTATTTACCTGAAACAAATAAAAAAAATTAAAAGAAATTTCCCACATGCATATATGTATTCAAATTTTTTATTTTTTAAATATTATATATGTGCATAATATTATAGCTAAACTTTAAACTTACAAAACAAAAAAAGTTTCATAATAATATCTAACCAAATAAAAAAGTTATTAATTTTTTTGCAAACCCTTGCAAAATGTTGATTTTGTGCCTGGCACTTTTTGGATATACTCTGTTAAAAACTCTGGCACTCTAGGGATATGACGACCGAAAAACTCTGGCACTCAAAAGGGTTAAGGCCATATTCATGGTCGTAAACAAAACTTAACCTCACAATTATTATAAAGAAATCTAAATGTAAACAATAAATTGCTGATAATATATAATCATATGGCTTTTTCCACTGTTCTTTTAACATGCTTCTCAACTATTGTAGCTTAATAGATTTTAGTTTCAATATTTTTTCATATCCAGTGGAACCTTGATAACTCGAACCTCAGGGGGAACGGCAAAAATTCGAGTTATCGAATATTTCGAAATATTGAGGTTCGACTTATCAAGGTGATTTTCCACAGACTTCGACTTACTGAGGGTCACGGTAACACAAAAGATGGATCATGGAAGGGTATAATCCTTACAAAATAAGTTCGAGCTATGTATCAAAAATAATCATACCATATAATAATTATAATTATAATAGATTTGAACAATTTAAAATGTCTAAAATAAGCCCGGAAATATACTGTAAAGCTTCTTTTGTTAACGTAGAAGAGGAAAAAATTCTTCCTTCAGTGAAAATATTGTAGAGGAGGAAAGTAAACAAATAATGACTCCAGTTTAGTATTTTGGTGATGTTTTGCCGTTCGACCACTTCCTGTCTATTTTCTAAACTTTTTTGCTCACTTCTTATCACCAGCCCCAAACAAATCCCTCCTCCTTACGGAAGTCAGTTCTGACCAACTAGGCATCAATTGAATTTAGCTGAACATTAATGTACTGTAGGCTATTGAAATAATTTGCACAACTAAAAGGGAACAAAACATAATAAAAATTAAATTCGCAGAGCATTGTTGGAATTAGGGTCAAGCAGTACGACAATTTTTTTGTTTTAAAATTGTCGACAGTGTTCACTGGTGTTACAAACTGCTTCCCGATATCACTATTTTTATTTCCTCTGTCAGTAGCCTCAAATAGTCTTGAACTTCTCCTCATGGGGTAGAGTTTTGCCAACACGTTTTACCAAACTGCAAACACTTTGTAAAAAACAACCTAAAAACTACGTTTCACGTACTACATCCAGAACCTCTGAACTCACACTAACTACCAACTAAGAACACAAATCTAATCAAATCAAAACCATTTTATTTAAAAAAAAATATATAATTTACAACAATATGAGACTGTTCCTTATTTATGAAATGAAATCCTCACATAGGTGAAACACGTACGTGAGAGGATGAGTGTGTTTGATATGCGTGTTGCTCATCAACATAAATTTGTCAGTTGTTTTACCGACACCAGGAGCACCCGGGAAAGAGATTTAGTGGGGAGGGAGGGTTGAAATTTCCGGCTTCAAAGTCACTGGAGGTTTGGTGAATCAACAAATTCGACTTATAGAGGTTCTCTAGTCAATACTTCGACTTATAGAGGTACGGCAGACTGTACATATTCAAGTTAGAGGTTCTACAGCTAAAACTTTGACTTATAGAGGTGCAGCAACAGGCTAAGAATACTGCAAAAATTCGAGTTATCGAGGTTTTTCCTGTCAACCCTTAGACTTAAAGAGGTAAAATAACATAGCATTAGGTAGGCAAGTTCAAGGGGAATGACAAAAATTCGAGTTATCAAGGAATTTGACTTACTGAGGTTCGAGTTATCGAGGTTGCACTGTATTGGGTTTTGCATATGAATTTGCATGGTGTTAATAATATTTTTTGGATCTTTTTTGTAGCTGGAGGAAATGTTGAATTCTTCTTTAACGTCAAGTTTGTCTCCTTTTGACCCAAATTCTATTATTTTGAAATCATCTATGCATTTAAATTTACGATTGTACTTTATCATGTGCTCTGCAACATTTGACTTCATGCTTGTCTTGTTTTTTTATTTAAATGCTTGCACATGTTCTTTATATCTGCAGTTGAATGTCCTGCCGGTTTGTCCGATGTAATATTTTTGGCCATGTTCTTAACCCCCTCCTGCTTTAGAGGTGTGATTTGTTTCAAAGCTCTGAAAGTGAAAACAGCTCCAAGCGAACAAGAATTCAGCTAGATACAGCGGTTGTTAGTGCTGCAACAATTTATTCCAAAAAACAGCTGCAGCAAATTGTTCTGAAAACAGTTGTAACACCCAGCAGACTAGTTGCAGCTGTTTTTCGTAAGTAACTGATTGGCACCAACAATGTATATATATATATCTATAGAGGTCTCGTCAGGGGTAAAAAACTGTCCCTAAATGCTGACCGCCATTTTGACCCTCTATACCCTCCGGTATCCATGGAAACAATATTTTTAACCAATCAAATCCTCTCTTCACAAGTTATGTTTGTCTTTATTACTCTTTGACCACATGATTTGCTTACAAAAATATCCTCCAGTAAGGCTTCACCTTTTAACACGACAAGAGAGCTCTATATTATTTAAATCTCGCTGATTGGCACATCTCTAACCCTGCTAGGTTATGTTCAAGGTCATTGTACCCATTCTGTCCCCTCAGTTCCGATCCATCCCTGTTGTTTAACCCTAGCAGTGGCCAAATGGTAGAGTGGGAAATGGCCAAGCAGATTTGACGATTTTGCAGAACTTTTTTTTGAATTCGTATAAATTCAACCATAGAAGTAAACCTAGCCAACCTCGTATTCATTTTGATCGGAAAGAACAGGAGAATCTAGAAGTACTAAAATAAAAAAGATCTAGGAAAATATTTTTTACTTTAAAGTAAAAAAAAAAAATAAAAATAGGAATAAAGCCTGAAATCTGCTGTTTATAGTGATACCAAATACAGTCCAGTTTGGAGCGAGCCAAACAAACTGACTGAGATTTTGTAAACAGCTGCGCAGTTGCCGATTAGGCAAAAATTGACATAATGAAACCTTGGTGATGAAGCCAAGGGCAAACAGTGCTGCCAATGGCAAAACTAAATAACTCTACATTTCTTCCTCTTCAAAATAACATATTATTTGACGGTACTTTGGTATTATACGGATGCCCCCCTTATACAGCGCGCTGCGGCAGTTATGTTAGGATGGGTTATCATTAAAATGATTGTAGGACTTTTCTTGTTTCATTACGAATCGAATGATACCTAATGAGTCATACTTCCGGCCGCCAAACCCCCTCCAAATAGGCCAAGGTCAGGTTGTTGACTGTAGCGCGCTCATCACCTGTCACCGCCTGTATCCGGGTCAGTGTCATGAGTGATTTATTGCCGTGCACTACGTTACATTTGTTTTCATAATGAGTGACGTTCTTTTGGCGAGGGATTTACCTCGAAATGAAGAGGAAACCGTACGTATTTTTATGATAACCCATCCTAACATAACTGCCGCAGCGCGCTGTATGTTTGGCGGAGTACATGTGGCGATCGGGTGTGGCTGCTAGCGGCGGCGACGCATTCAACACGATCCTAGCGGACATCGCTGCCTTTTGGGAGGCACAACACAAAGACCGCTCATCAGAATGATGTAAAATTTGTACAGTAAGTCAATAAAAGTACGTTTTTTCGATTTATGTAGTTATCCTTTGTATCCGGTAAAAAGTTAACCTCCAAAAATAGTGGCATCCGTATAATACCAAAGTACCTATTTGACTATTAACTATAACATAAACTGCATATAAACGCGATTTTCTGATCCGACCAATTTGGTCGGATTGGCCTTTCCACCAAAAAACCAGAAACACCTGTTTTCATAAAATCATATAACCTGCCAATCAATATATTTCATTCTAAAAATCAATACAACCATACAAATTTTCAGTCATATCCGACCAATTTGGTTGGTGGTCACTCTAGGCGACATAAAAATCCGACTAAATTAGTCGGATGGCCACAGCTAGGGTTAAAAGATATGTCAGTGACTTTTCACACTTGTCCCAAAGTGCAAGTTATTTGACAAATTATTTCTTTAATGATGCATTTTTTCTGGAAAAAGGAATTCTGAAGGTTTTAAGACTTATTCAAGCAACTTCTTTAATTTGACATTTCGGAAATTCAAAATTCTTTTACCGGTCCCTTGAAATTTGAATCATCCAAGTTCCACTTTACATGGAAATAGTTTAAAATATTGATAGAGAGGAGCAAAATAATATTCTTACCTTACTGTTAATTATATTTACAAATATACACACAACTCAACACTCAAGCTTCACTAGGTTGTTCTTTGCACAGTTCGATGACTTTTCTCCTCTCAGCCTTCCCCTTGAGAATGGCGTCTTTGAAAAGTTTGCAATACAACTTGACCGCCACAGTAGAGTCATCATTCCCTGGTATCGGGTAGGTGATTATGTTGGGATTGCAGTTGGAGTCTACGACTCCTATCGTCGGAATCGCCATCTTGGCAGCCTCCGTCACCGCCAGATGTTGATCTAGAACTGTTGTCAGCGTGCTGAACATGATGATCAGGTCTGGCAGTCGCGTTACTGCCCCGAAGATCATCGTCGAGTTGGTCAACATCCCCTGACGCCAGACTCTCGTGTGAACAAACTCCTTACACTCTTGAGCCGTTTTCTCAATCATGTGGCAGTGTTGTGGCGACTGTGTGACAAATAGAATCACTCCGTCTCTGTACGCGATGTTGGCTGCGACGTTAAGCGCCTGGTGTAACAGCTGCAATGTTTTGTCCAGGTCGAATATCAGGTGACCCATTCGAGAGCCGTAGATGTACGGTAACATGTGTTCATTCAAGGACCCCTCCTTATGGCCATAGTGTACCCGAGCGCTGAACAGATCTTTGACTGTTACCATTTTTTTTACTTCAAAAAAATCTTCGTAATGAATTGGATTCCGTGATATCCTTTCTGAAAAAAAGAAAACAGAAAGAACAGTGTTTAAATTAAACCTTTAAGCTCATACAGTACATAAATCAGCTTTATACATTGAATGAATGTAATTCATGTGTACCCCAAATATCTTATGAGTGATTTGTAATCAATTAATGTAAGTTACAACAGTATTTACGCTTAGGCTGCATTTTGGAATTGCTGATAGGGAGGCATTGATATATCCTTAATATGTCTAATTGCAGTTTTGGGGCTAAGTAGAAAATTTTAAGATTTTTTTAAAGTCTTCGCCATAAAGAAGGAGCTATTACATGAAGCTAGTACGGTACAGATGTTTTTTTATTTAATTTCAATATTACTGGAGTAGATGGATGTTTTTTATACACTAAGAAATGGACAACGTACATGTCCAAGATACTGAATAAATATTCAAACATACAATTCTCAACTCCAAAAAAAATGTTTACACGTCAAATAAACTGTGCTTTTGATCTTTTATTATGAGCAAGATTTTTTTACTGCAAGTAGACTATGAGGTAGTCAAGAAAAGTTCATGAACTGAAATTGTCCTTGTTAAATTAAAACTTGATCTGGACACAACGTTCTTTTTTGCATTGTACGTATTTCTGAGATAATTATCTATTGAAATATTGGTTTATCTATTAAAACTCGATCTGGACACAACGTTCTGTTTTGCATTGTACGTATTTCTGAGATAATTATCTATTGAAATATCGGTTTATCTATTGGAAAGTAAAGAAATAGTCACAATAAATAGGCCAATGTCAGCATTTATACCAAGTACCTGTAAATAAATTTTTCTCAAAATGCCTCTTATGATCGTATTGATTATTATGTCTTGAATAAAATGACAACAAGGTAAAGTATTTTATCATCCCTCTCTCTCAGCGGCAAACCTAGTAAGTGCCGCTAACATAACAAATAACTTAAGGTAAGTTTTGAATGCTCATTATAGTTAAGTTAGTTGACAAATGAATAACCAAAATCATTAACACCCACCTGGTTTTTTCTCTAACTCAGTCATTTGAGGTTGAGGTTGAGTTGAAAATGCTTTGATTCCTTCATGACTCAGTGGATGGCTCTTAACAAGACCAAGGATTTTTCTGCAGCAGGTCGAAACATTTTCTAGAACAACAAATTACATTTCCTATTTTTATGTCAGCATAATGTGCTATTCACAAAAAAAATTGGATTTAGATTTGGAAAAAACTTTTAAAACAATTGGGTAAACAATAAGACACATTTTTAGAGAAAACATATCAAGCACAAATCGTTAGCATGCGATCAAATGGCTTGTTAAAAAAAAAACTGGCCCTCTTTCCAGCATGTAGGAATGCACACTTTTTGCACTTCAAATTAAATATAAATTAATAAAATGAGCGGTTTTAGGTAACTGACACATTCTTTCTCCCCTTTAGTCCAACTGCAATCACTTTAGCCTAAATTAACACTAAAAATATAAATAAAGTACGGTGACACGAATAGAATACCTTATAGGGTACCTAGTAAAATTTTTTCATAAATATCCACCCAAATTCCTTTTTTGAAGATGCTACAGGATTTTTGTATTAAAAGCACCTTAAACCACCAAAGTTTAAATAAAATCATTAGAGCCGTTTTTCAGACATTCTGATTTGTCATGACTCTTAGCTGTTTTTGGGGGATAATTAACCTGAAAAGTGAAAAATAAAAATCTTAATACATAAAATCCAAGTACCGCTGACTGATCTATCATAAAAACTCCATAAGTATAAGGCCTGCAGAGTTGAAATTTGAATAGGTTCCTCTTTGACACTAGGTGCTTGATAAGATACGGTATTACGAAATTCCCGTGTTCCGCCCCACTGGGTCCCAAAGTTCCCATGTGGACATTCACTTTGGTTTGAGCTGATTAAAACTGAAACAGCTGATCTTGATTCGTATTAATTCCACGGACTAACCACAGATTGAAGCAAAACACAACTAACTACCATAGTTCACGCGGGCGAAGCTGCAACGGGTCGGCTAGTAAAATATAAAAACGCCTGGGAATACCATGTTTTGCCATGAACCTACATACCAAATGTTATGAAATTTGACCCATTGGTGTGGTCTTTAGATCTGTACACAGTCCTACAGACTGCCAGACATCACTCAAAAATCACGTTCAAGTCACAGGGAGCACCAAAATGGATATTTCCACCGTTAACTCAAATTCAAAAATGTTGAAAAAAATAATAATTTCTCTATATAGGTACTATATAGGTCTATAGGAGGGGAAAGAAAAAAAAGTATTATTCAGACACATTCTAGCAACCACACTGTGTCACACACGTTGATAGCCCTTAGGGTTTAATATAGGATGAAAATCCAAAGAATTCATTTAGATCGGCACTACTTTTTAGTGCATTGCCTAGTGTGTTAATATCTTTGGCAGTAGGCTACAACATATTATTCAGTTAGTTCTGAATTTCACCTCAACCAAGCCTGATCACCTCACCTGTCACTCGAAAGTCTTCTTAAAAATTATGGGACTCATGATTTTTTTTAGATCTGTAACTTTTACACTTCTATTTATTTCAGATGGAAGAAATTTCAGAAATAGTCTCACACGCTACTACCAAAATTATGAAAAAAAGTTCCATTTATTCTACTCCACATAACATTTTTTTAAAGAGTACCTTTAGTAACATTTTCCAAATGATGAAAAAGGGAGATTTAAATCAGCTTAAGTTAAGAGGTAGCCTACTTAATCATTAAACTTTGATGCAGCCTACAGAAGAGACTCTCCTACTCCGGCCTAGTCTCTGGATGGTCCAGCTGGTTTTCCAGAAATTAGTCACCTGCCTGTAGGAGAGTTTCTCATGGCAAATATTGACAGGTGATTGTGTTTTGGATGTATTACTGATCTATCTTTTATTATCAACTTATTTTATTGTAAGTTAATACATTTTATTGTACGTTTTAAAATTAAGTTAATTGCTAAAACCTGTTTAGGCTATTAATATAAATAAATAACGATAAAAATGTTTCACAATCTGAGGATTTTGGTTAATGTTTCAAAGCAAGGGTTTCTGCTGTCTAAAGCATACATGCTTAATAATCCGACAAATATGGGACCCTACTTTTGATGGATTACCAAATGTTATGGATTTTTGCTAAATACTTGGTGCCAGGCAGCCTGAGAAGTATTTTCTAAGTAATATACGGTAAATAAAAATATAATACTGTCCTGTTGTACCTTAGAGTAGGCCTACGTACTGTTGTTGGAGTTAAACATTTGTCCCTATCCCAACCTGCCAAGCCCATAGTGCAATATCTCTCTCACACTCACGGAGTGGCCTTGTCAGATTACCAAATCGGTAAATCGGTGTCGGTTCAGTAAATGTTGGATAATATCGAGACTATACTGTGTAGGCTATGTGTTAGATTGATTACTCCTACTTAACTTATTAGACACTAGTTGGTTTATAAGGATTGATATATGAATTATGTTACATCAACCCTCCAAGTGTCTTTAATAATGGTCTTAATGTTTGCCTATTTTTGGTGATTTTGCAGTTTTTTATTCAAATAAATGTAAAAAACTCAAAAACAATCCAAACTGCATTATTGTATAGTTTTTCTTGTTCAGAAAATCAAGGGCTTCAATATTATGTATATAAAATCTCATAAAAATTATAATAGAAAAATAAATAATAAAATTTTAAAGTTTGCGCTCCATCAAATTATAAACGGTTCTAGAATATACAATTTTCAAAATAGCCAGTTTGTTTTCAATTTTATAAGGATACTAAATATATAAACAAATCATCAGGTAAAGCAGTAAATAAAAAAGTTTTAGATAATAACTTAATCTGTTGTTGCGTGCTATAGCAAATGAGCAAATTGGCCTTGGCGACGTTACAGTCAGAAGGATAATTTACCTCGATATCACTGCCACCTAGGCCCTATTTCTCCCGGAACATCAACCAACCATTCATCATCACTAAACTTTTCTTCTAAAGCCCCACGTATGTCAATGCTGTCCATTTTTACAAATAAAAACAACAAAAAACATCGCAAAACAACACCATTCCCGAAGTTAGGTTGACGACGTTCAACAAACCTTCACACTTCAGCTGTCTGCTGAAGTACGATTGGCATGAACGTAAAAAGCGTCTGCAAACAGACATCGAGAGAGAGCTTAGAATCTGCTGTAAACGGCGATACCAATTTCGATCCGGTTCATTAAGATTCAATGCGCCCCAGAGCCTATTCCGTAAACGCAGTTTGACTGTCGACGCAGCGATAGTAACACCCCAGCGGATGTGTTTTGTGTCGCTATAGCGACACATAACGCCTAGAGAGTTAAATAACACCTTCATTCAGCAGGGCTGCCATGATGTGATTGAGGGTCAGGGGCACACATTCTCTGGGGGACCCTAGACACCACCAGTGTACCTAGTTTTGATATATTTTTTCTTTTGGTCAGGAGCCCACTAGGGCCCCTGGAATTCTGGGGCCTGGGACAAAGAGCCCCGGTTGTCCGGGTTGTTTCTCTTGTGGCAGCCCTGCGGTTCTATCCGGAGATAGTCAAGCTAGAGTCTACTATGCAGGCACTGGTTAAAACCTTTCTTCTAACCTAACAGCCGTAGAATGCTAACAATTGGCGAAGGCGAAAACCAAAGTTCAAAGGATAAAGCAACTAGAGAAAAAGGAATATTTGTAAAATATTCCTTATTAATATTGATCATTTTCCCTGTAGCTTGATATTTTTTGTATAAAACTGAATAAACTGTATATATATAAACTGAACAGTATCTGAGTTTTCAAAATTTTAACTTCAGCCAGAAAGGATGGAAAAAGTGGAATACGAAAAACCAGCTAATTACAATTCATTTTCAAAGCTAAATTAACTGTTTAAACTCGTAAAGCTTGTAATAGGTTTCAAACAAAGGATATATTAAGTTGTTGACAGCTGCAAAAGTTAATAGGTCCAGGCCCCCTAGGTCTAGGCTAACTTAGGTAATCGGTAAGGAGGCCTATGTAAGTATGTATTTTTTGGTTGTAAGAATGAATAAACATTTTAAGATAGAGTTTTTGTGTAACTGACAATTGTAATGCATGTAATTTGGTTACGACAATAAGGAATCTAAGTTTGAGTTTTAGTTGGGACTGTTGACCCCTAAGTAAAAATATAGAATTTATGTCTGACAATCAATTAAACTTTCTTACTTGAACTGATTAGAAGACTCTTCATATTGACCGTAAATGTAAAACAAAACTTCCAAACACAATTACACAATATTAAATTAGACTCTAACTAGACGAACGATTAAAAAGATGAACTATTAGGTTATGTTATGAATGTTGTTGGGTGCAGTGTTGCCAACAGGAAACGGTTCAATTACCCGCAGATATTCGTGAAAATCCTCGCCAATCCCCGCATGGCCAAGCAAAAACCCCCCCCAATTACCCGACAACGCCATACATTAACATTTAATAGTAAATTTGTGTCCGGAAACTGCGAAACCAACCATACTTTAAACAGCATACACATAATATTATTGTCCCCTTGCAGAACCAACACAATTACAATACTGTATTAATTACAGGGTTACGGGATAGGCTAAAAAGTTTGTGTAATGGGACGAGTGAATTCAGATACTAAAACATTTCATTCTTGCTGGTTGGTAACCTCATGTTGTTGTTGAATCATGAGTGTTAAACTAAATTAAATTGTAACTAGCAAACCATATGGTTGTATCTTTAATCCCAGCTGTTCTGCTTGTTTTGTTTTGATTTGCTGTCCAATGTTTTTTAAATGGGCCAAACCCGTACTTTGAGGGCTTCCCAAGAGTTTTTGGTTCCACGCACTGACTTGAGACCCTCCAAAAGGCACATTTAGACGTTAAGTGATTCCAAACGACACATAAATCATCAAAATGGACCCAGTAGTTTGGCCATAATCTTCTGCACAAAAAATGCCTTATTCATTTAATATAATGATGAATTTAAATAAAACCAGCTGGCAGGAATGTGTTGGGCCCAAGGAGATTAATTTAAAGTGAGCTGTGCCTAGGGGGAGGGGGTTGAAAATTTGGACTCATCAAAAATTTCCTTTTTGGGTCACTAAGACTTCCCCGGAAGATATTCTCGATATATACAGTCGCTAAAAATATAATAGGGGGGAGGGACTTTTGGGACACACACGGTATGTATATATAATTCTGTAAGCAACATTTTTAAGTCAAAACTGTGGGAGTATGGCAAATAGCAGTATGATGGGAGACGGCTTAAATTCTTTATTCCAGGGACTCGGGAAAAATAGCAGTATTCCTAAAAAATACTATCAAACAAGAAATAACTCCCATAAGAAAAGCATGGGGATTAAAAAAAGTCTGGTTTGTTTACATTGAAACAAGTGATTAAGTGTCTACTTTGTTTACAAACTGACATGTGTTCCTACTTATATTGTTTTATTTTCCTCAGAGTATTTAGTGAGTGCAAAAAATATAAGGCAGATAATAGAGCAAGGTTAGTAGGGGCAATGGCCCCTTCAAGCCACTAGTTCTAGCGAATTTCCACTATAGGGTGAAGAAGCTATTACCGTAGTTGGCATGGTAAGACCTAGGTCCGGGACCATGATAATTTTTCATTTTGAGGTCCCCAGACCCCAACAACACCATTTGTTCGAAACTGTATATATATATCTATATATAATATATATGTGTCCATGTGTCCGTGAGCACGATAACTCTCGTAAAAATTATCCGATTTTGATGTAATGTATGCTTATTTAATAGGCGAGCAGGTTTTTTGTGACAATCACTCCTCCTAAACTACTGAACCGATTTTCATGTTTTTGGTGTCATTGGAAAGAGCCTAACGTGAAGTTGTGCAGGAAACTTTTTTTATAGAGAAATAATTTGTGAGTGAGGCCCTGGGGCCCCTTAAAGTTGAGTTTTTTCCCCATTAGCTTAACATTGGGAAATGACTATAAGTTTTAAGCAATCAGCTGGATAGAGTAAACACAGTTAATCAGCAGGTCATGTTGGCTTTGGAACGGGAATGCCAGTATAATAATTACGTTGTGATCGCCAGCGAAGCCGCGACAGGCTACTAGTTTGGTATAAGTTTTGGCTGATAGTTTCCGTAGCAGCAAACCTTCGTACTCAGCTCCCATGTTATTCGTATGGAGGATAAGTAACGTGTTTGTCTCCCTTAATTATGAACATAAATTAATAAAATTTGGTATATGGCTTTACCTTCTTGAGTTATATTGATATTTGTATAAAACCCCATTTTTTTAGTTCCTTGCTTCAGCAAACCTGGATACTCAGCTGCCATTTTGTTCTTATGGAGAATAATAAAAATGTCATAAATAGTTTATTTATGAATGTATATTGATGAAACTTGGTATTAAGATACACATATATGCATCGGAAATTCACTGAGTATGCAGGTTTGCTGCTACGGGGTATTTTAAAATTTCGTATAGGTCTACCTATGTTTAGCTTAGTGTAATAAGATTGCCAATATTTTATATATTTAGCTGAAAGTTTGGGATTAGGGGCTTTTGGGTCTAAAAAATCGATTGGTAAAAACCACTACCTCATGAAAACTCGTATTTTTCTATCAACTCATTTGAAAAAAGAAAATTTTAACATTGGGCTTATGAAGTTTAAAATCATAACACCGGTTATTATGAATAACAAAAACAAACCATTAAATCAGCTTCTATAAATTAAAATATTGTAAACAGCTGTTTAGCATTATGGAAATAAAAAACCTACTTGATTGTCAACTCTCATAATGGAAATAAAAAACTACTTGAATGGCAACTCAAACTCTTTTTTCGATAGGCGAGTGAGCGTTGAACGAGCTAATCCGGGAGGCGAGTGAGCGAAGCAAACAAGCTCATATTGAAAATGAACGAGTATTTGAAATAAAACAAATTCAATGCCTCTTCTGCGGAACCAAACACCAAGTATGGCTCGGTCCCCCGGAACTATTATATAAAATAACAAATAAACGAGATTTTTGAATTGATATGGCTCATAAAGTAGTGCAATTACTACCATAGCTTGGCTTGGGTCCAATTTTGTTCAAATTTAGGCCCAATATTAAATAAATAAATAAATTTATTAGATAAATAAATAAAATGTCTTGAAATATATTTAGCAGATGTTTCTCTGTCATACCTAGCAACTATTATACAGAATAACTCGTCTTATATAAAGTGCAATGGCTTAGCATTTAGCATCAACAATACATGAATAACATAATTTTACTATAGTCTTATAATAAACTAGCTGCGATAGTTCCCGGTTTCACCCGGGAATATGACAGTTGTGTGTACTGCATTCTGTGGTCGACCCCGTGGAAATACTCTACGAATCATAATCAGCTGATAGAATTTGCATCAGCTCAAACCAAAGTGAATGTCCATAAAAATAACACAGGTCTGGAACTTTGAAGCCCCGTGGGGCTTACTTAGCCCTATGGGAATTTCTTAAAATCCCTTCTTAGTGGGTGCCTATGCTATAAGAGGAGTCTACATGCAAAATTTCGTGCTTCTAGGTGCAATGGTTTGGCCTGGGCGTTGATCGGAATTTCGTATTTTTAGATATAGATATATATCAAAAAACATTAAGTTGTAATCTAACTATTATATTTAGATATAATTGCAAATCCCCATTGCAATCAGTTAAACGTATTTGCAAATATTTGTGATTTCCTATCTCTTCTTCAATATATTGTTTTGTGTTATCCAACATTTACCTCAACCCCTTATTTATGAAAATACTTTCAGTAAGTATTGAATAATGTTTATATGCACTACCTTTATTTTATTAAGTAGGAAAATGCAGGGTGGATTAGAAAAGAGGAACCTGAGGGTAAGTTGAAACAACCAATCCATCTATATATGATGCAGCATCTAGCATGGATGCGTGGATGTTTAACCGACAAAATAGACCAGACGCTTCCCCCAAATAACTTAATAACCTGCTGATTAGACGCTCTATATGGTTTTGCTGAATCATATATATTGCTATTCTCTGAAGGAAATGAAAGCGCTAACACAGCAGCAAACAGTGCAACTCATAACAAAAACTGAGCCATACAGTCTGACCACTAACTATAATATATTCTGACCTTGCATCGGCTCTCTTAAAAAATAAAGTAAAACCGAGATAGCAAAGAGTATGTGGAATCATTCTGTTACGGTTGAGACAAAGAGATATAACATATTTAATTAAAAACCTTTTTTGTCCTCTCCCCCTTGGTTTACCCCACAAGGAGTCTGTGGGTCCCTTGCTGTATACAAGTGAAACAAAACCGCATTTTAAGGATCTCATTCAAGCATGCATTTTCAAAAAATATATAAAAAAATCAAAATTCAAATTTTATTATAATTAAAGTGTAGTTACCTATAATAATATGTTATCTGTAATTGCTAATGACAAATTTTAAATTATGACAGAGTAAACAAATTTAAGGATTAAAAACTTCAAATTCAATATCTAAATAGCATTAAGGTTAGTATAACATGTTTCAAATTTCAAATAAATTTATTTCTCGGTTGTGTGGTTATAATTTATTTAGTAAAAAACACATACAAACTAAATGGAGCATATTTAATTAAAATCCTTGCTACATTTTAGCGAATTTCCCCTATAGGGAAGAAGCTATTACCGTAGGTCTCATGGTAAGACTTAAGCCCGAGACCATGATAACTTTTCGTTTTGAGGTCCCCAGATGCTAAAAACACCATTCGTTCAAATTTTTATATTATATGTATATATATATATATATATATATATATATATATATATATATGTGTGTGTCTGTAAGTACGATAACTCTGGTAAAAATGTGTAAAGTACCATTTATTTGAACGAGTTCAAAAACCAGACAAATCGCACTATCCGAAGGGGGGTTTTCACATGTAATTTTAATTTAAATCAAATTTTAACTTATACCATTAAATTCAGCTTAAAAAAAGAACAATTTGGTATTTTGATCATTGCTCTACGTCAATTGGTTACCGAGATATTGAAAGTGCTAAACACAGTACGTTGTCTAATGTTATTCTTATGGAGAAAAAGAAAAATTGTATATCTCGCTTACTTATGAACGTAAACTGGCGAAATTTGGTATATGGCTTGATCTGGTTGTGGTTTAATGTTGTTTGCACAAAAAAACAATTTTTCGCCTATGGTTCCTGTAGCAGCAAACCTAGGTACTTGGTCCCCATGTTATTCTTATGGAAAATACTTAAAATGTTATATATCAGTTATTTATGAATGTATATGGATGAAACTTGGTATGTGACTTTACTTTTGAGTTCTAATGATATTTGCATAAAAACCCATTATTTTGTGTTCCTTGTTGCAGCAAACCTGCGTACTCATCTCCAATGTTATTCTTATGGAGAATAATTAATATTTTATATAGCGCTTGTTTGTGAATACATTTCTTATGAATCCCGTTAAGTGTTAATGTGTTATGTTATATTCCATTTGAAATTCGCTGAGTATGCAGGTTTGCTGCGACGGGGGTATTATGTTTCACAAAAGGTGTAGAATCAGAAAGTGTATAGACATGCATTTTTGATGTGACATGCTGTAAAACATTTTTGTAATGTGATGACTATTTGACACAAAAAGCGTAATAAGGAATACAAAATTGTTATTCTTTTGTCTTAGTTTGAAATACATACTCTTGCTGTAGTCTAGCAAGAGTTTACATAAATATAATCACCAGTAAAAATACAATTTTCATGTTCATAAAAACATATTAGCATCAATAAACTAAACTCGGATCGTTAGATAATGCAGAAATCAAAATAACTTCTAAAATATGTTTACATTACAATTTAAAATACACGACAAAAAAAACTGAGTGGAAAGAAGATCAACCATTGATAATAAATAAAATAAGGTTTTATTAAAAAAACTATATACAAAATGTACATCTATACAGCATATATCAGTGGTCGGCCATTGAAAGCTTGGATGGATCTAATGTTTTTTCTGAGCAGTCTGTAGTCGTGAGAAAGAATATTCCTGAAAGCTTGAACCTGTAAAATAAATAAAATAAAATTTGTACTGTACAAAAAGTATGAATAATAAATTTGAGCTAATAATTTAAATTTAAAAAGTATATCAATCAAATTTTAAAATTGTCAACAGCTTTTTGTACATTTACTACCTTGATTTTTAATTTGAGGCACTCTTCAAGAACAGTGGAAACACTGGAAAGTGTTAAATTGAAAATTGCTGAAGAGACTGGCAATCTCCCTTTAAGTTCTTACGAAAAAGTTTTTATTGAACTGAACTTATTATTCTTTAAAAAAATATGTATTAACCTTTTCTATTAACTACGAAGCTACAAAACTTATTTAATGTAGTTACCAAGTTACCAAGCTACCAATACACAAAAGCTAAAAAATTGCTACTGTGATTAATAACGCGTTGAATGTGAATGGAATATTTTGAATGTACTATGACATTGTGTAATGTAATTTAATATATTTCATTCACAGTGAACACATTATAAATCACATGCTATTTAGCTTTTTTGAATGATCAGATATACTTGAGTAACAATAAATCACATTTGATTTGTACTGTTCTATATCCATAAATCTTGTTAATCGTACTGGAGTTTATCACCTAGCTAAATTAATTTGTATTGCTGAAATTTAACCTAAAGATAAAGAAAGAGTACCGTAATGGTTTTCATTACTTTGCCATTTTTCCTGTTTCTCCTTCCATTTCTAAAAATTGGAAGTCTTGAATGACTGAATGACTCCTTTTCTGTTCAGGTACGTTAGAAGTGTAAAATTATCGTTCATTAAGGGCCATACACATATTACGAAATAAACTTAAGGGAGGAGGAGGGGGTATGGCATAGCATTACTCTGCGTTAAATAGGGGGGGTGGAGGGTCTGACTCAGCATTATGTAACTCGCACATTTTATATATAATATTAAGAGCTAAAAATAAACTTGAGTTTTATGATCTAATTATTTTTTTACTATTCTTTACATCTTTACGTTTTATGTGTGTTTTTTTAGGTAAATTTGTTCCGAAAATATTGTTTTGAATTTATGTCAGTTACTATTTTTATTTGTTATGTTTTGACTGGGATAGTTTATTTTAATGTCTGAATCTAAAAAATATTACTTAAGAATAAATGAAGAGTAAATAATACTTCTATGTTGTCGTTTACCTCAAACCTCATCATTATCATTTTACTATTTTTAACTTTGTTTTTGAAGGATTTTTCACAATGTCTTATTATTTGTTAGTTAAAAGAACATGTTTGTATATTTTGTTATTGTTTAACTAGCTGTTATTAGCCCATCAAAAATGATGGGCTTAAAAAAACTAAAGAAGTATTGTTCACTATTTCTAAAATAAATTGAATGGCTTAACAATTTATATTTAAAAAGATAATTTTGAATTGCCTGAAATGAAAGGGGAAGCCGTGCAAAATTTAAAGGTGTTATTGTAATAAAGGTGTTTTGGAAACTAAAATAAAAATGTCATTGAAATCCTTGCAAAATGATGAGTTTTACACTATTTAAGCTTTTTAACATTTACTATGATTATGTTACATAACATATGAGGGGGGCAGGGGTATACTCAGGTTTTACGGTGTGTTATGTGGGGGAAGGGAGGGGGTTTGAAATGATGAACAAATGTGTTACGTAATATGTGTGAGGCCCCTTATCTTATAAAACTGACATACCGTTCAAAAAAATTACCTGGCGTGAAGACAAGTTGACAGGTTCGGGGTAGACGATCCAGACGACATTCTCCGAGTATGGAGGGGTGGTGAGGGAGCCAGGGTAGGTGAAGTAGTTGCGCGGCTCTCCCAGCTCATCGAACCAGGCGAGTGCCTCGTGTGCCCTCACCGTTATTGACGACCCCGGGTACTTGATGTATGGCAACTTTCGGATCAATGGTTCTATTAGCGGGTTGTCCTTGTTTCCTGCCTAAACCAAGACAAACATTCTTAAGTGATTTGGATTTTCAAGTGCAATCAATAACTTTGTTGAAGTATTTAATGTGAAAATTACCTTTTCCTAAAAGTACCCCTAAAGGTTTCTTTATGATCTAAAATCATTGAAAAACAGGTGTTTTCTGTTTAGTGAGCGAACAAGTTTTTATCGCTCCGTTGCGCCTTACTTTACCGCTTGCTATAGTAATCAACAGCTGATTGATTGTTGCTTTGGACCAAGCTAACTCGACTCAAGCGTTTATAACCTCAAGACCATGAGTTCAGCCAAAATGGATGAAAGTAGATTTTGTATGCTGTGAGGGTACCAAAACTTGGAGCTGTAGGAAAAATTATGTTTATAATGAGAGTATAAAGTGTCTTTATCGCTTTTGTAAAATTACTTTGCTCCTACCATTCAAAATTGTTAGCGATAAAGACCTAACTTATGCTCTTATCACATAAATTGCCTTTTGCAAAAAGAAGGGATGTGTTAACATTAGTGAGACTCTCATATGCACAGTTTTTATTTGATCTGAGTAAAAATATGTTGAATGGATTTTGGTTGGGAACAGACATGAAACTGAAAAATAAGTTTACCAACTAATACAACACTTTATTTGCTGCTATTTATTTTATCCAGTTATATTACGAAAATCAATAACGACTAAATTTATTGGCCTCATAATCAGTGCCCTAAATGTAAATGTGTAGAGCTTTTACCATAAACTTTCGTTGGCATTTGTCTGGAATTTGTAATAGTTGAAATATTTGATGTACTCAGAAATTGAGTAGCACTGCGGATCTCACATTTGGCGAAATTTTCAATTGATGCTGCCATTTTTATTGCTGTAGGTACAAGCTGTGTGAACCGCTTAGTAACGAGACTCGGCTCACACTTTGGCAAGGAGGTGAGTAGACTGCCACTCACACGCAGTAACGGTGTGGTGCAGCTGTGTTCGGCTTAATAAGCTAACATTCTTTACTTTCTGAATGACCCTCGTAAAAAACCAACGAGGTTATTGTGAAAATATTGCGGGTATACTTAAAGGTTTTTCATAAATTAAGTTTATTATCTAAGTTTTGTAACAATCAGGATATTTTTACTCTATAATAATAATTCTCTAGTGTAGAAATATTGAATGTATAATGTATGTACATTAAATCCTATAAATGACTCGCGTTCTATGTACCATGTACAATTTATGGGATAAAGACATTTTTATTTGATTTTATACATATTTTTCATAAGTCTTTGTGTTACTCAGGGCCGTACTCAGGGAGGGGGGGCAGGGGGGACAACTGCCCCGGGGCCAGGGTCCGTCAGGAGGGGCCCGGGCTCGTTGGAGGGGGCCCGGCGGCCGTGAAAGCCCTGGTGTTACTCTATCAAATCTGGTTGAATGAAATATCTTTGACAATTAATGATACATTATAAATTCATAATCTAATATATAAAAATCAATGTTTGTACGTCTGTTCGTCTGTCCGTTCGTATTTTATGCGCTGCCATACCGTTCATCTGATTGCTTTGAAATTTTGTATAGTAACACAGGTTAATCCTGGGAAGGTTATTGACAATTAACCTTAGTCCTAGGACATTAGGGCTGTGCCCCACTTGACTTTAAAGGTTCAACGTTAATATTAAGAAAGAAAGATTTATTTTGATTTTATCAGATGATATCTATTTCTTAAAATATTGTAAACAGCTGTTTATCATTATGGAAATAAAAAACCTACTTGAATGACAACTCTCATAATGGAAATAAAAAAAACTACTTGATTGGCAACTCAAACTCTTTTTTCGATAGGCGAGTGAGCGAAGTGAACGAGCTCATATTGAAAATGAACGAGTATTTGACATAAAACAAATTCAATGCCTCTTCTGCGGCAGCTACACACCGGATACCAGCTAGTTTTTGAATAAATAATTATTAACTAACAGAAGTTCGTAAGTAACAGATTAATTAACGTTTAGCTGCTGACCTTGCCAAAGAATGCCACAACTGCAAGCCCGTCAGGGTGTCTCATTGCTTCTGTAATATTTCCATATTTTGAGTTGAAATGGACACAATGACCCTCAATTGCATATCTGGAACACAAAAACAGTGTTAAAAACCAAAAACAAAGTTGTACCTTGCAAAATAGTACATAGGTAAGCATGGTTCTAATCAGTGCGATATAATAAAATACACCTCTTAACACTTCAAGATAGACTAGTTGTTGCCCGTCGATACTCGACGGATAAAGCTCCATTCGTGGTGAGTGGAGCACTAGGCAGATGGTGCAACACATGAATAAAATGTACTTTTTAAACTGCTATTTCCTTCCAATTATTTTTCTTGTAGCAAATTTTAAGAAGAAAAAATGGATTCAACAATCAGTGAAATTAACTAATATTTTATATACATACTCTAAATTTTTGGGATATCAATACAGATAGGAAAGAAAGGAGAAAAAACCATTACCTTGCATAAGTAATCCAGTAGCCAACTACCATGAAAAACACTGTATTTTCCTTTAACAGTAGAAGATGTAGATACATGAAGTATTATAAGAGGTATTTATTAGTCACAATGACCATCTGCTTATACCCACCATGAGAGAATACCAAATATCTTAATGCATGTTTCTGACATGCATATAGTTTTGTTTACGAGCACAGTGAAAGTGTAAATACTGAGGTATTGTATGACAAATTTAACTACGGTACAATCTTGGAGAAAGTAGCAATAAACTCACACACAAAGGAAATAATATGCCTTATTGTACTTATACGGCTCTAAAAACGACTACAATAGACTTTACAACAATTCTTGTTAATCATTAAATATTTTTGGTAGGTTAAAATTACAAACTAAGCAATTATGTAACCACTAGTGGCTTTAAGAGTCCATAGCCCCTAACCTTGCTCCAGTACTCTGCCTCATCTGATTTCTACACATGTCAGTTCATAAACAAAGTACACACTTAATCCTATACTCTTATATGAGCAATGTTTGCTTGATTGGTTGGTTGGTTGCACAATTATCTCGAAAACGGCTCCGAGGATATCCTTCAAATTTTGGAAATAACTAAGATCTGGTATGAAAATATGTTCTAGACAGGTCTCATCCCCAGTAAAAATCAAATAATGTTAAAAAACGAAATTGAAAAGTTAAAAAAATTAACATTGGACTTATGGAGTTAAAAATCAAAACAAAAGAATTGTATCAGATGTTCATAATCAATCAGGGAACTGTCAAAGTAATATGGTAATACTCATGTTGTTTATGATTATTAACATGTGGTTTTCCTGAGAGCAGAGATTAAAAGATTTGAGTGAAGATTGCATATAGAGTGGTAAAATAAGAGGGACATTGAGCTACAAATAACAACTGGAGTAACCTTAAAAATGTAGAAAAGAGGCAAATGAGCTATAAAAATCCAATTATCAGTAGGGGGAAATGGTGAAATTTTACTCCAAGTCATCTAAACAAACTGACTGGCCTTCCCTCGAGCAAATCTCGGCCCCACAGGTACTCATATGTTTTAATGTAAACAAAGCAGACGTTTTTCAATCCCCATGCTTTTCTTATGGGGGATGTTTTACGTCCTTTCTCGTTTCTGGTTTCTGGTAACTTTTTAGAAATACAGTAGAACCTCGATAGTTCGACACTTTGTGGACTAAAGGGGTGTCGAACTATCGAAATGTCAAACTATAGCGAGTATATGGAATATTTTAACACAGGGAGTATTATGATCAGAAAAACAGTAGCATAAAAATATCAAAATCGTGTTTAACTCCCGCAGCATCTCGAGCGAACTGACTTGACCTACTTACTGGCAAGGTTGGGAAAGGGGGTGGATAGGATGGGATAGGGGGTAGGAAGGAAGTTATTTACAGAAAAGGCCGTAGCGCACATTCGCGAAAACAATAAGCGGGCTCCGCGCCGCTACTGTCATGTCATGTCGTCATGGCTTGTGTCGAAGTATACAGACTGTCGAACTATCGAGTGTCGAACGATCGAGGTTCTGCGGTACTGCTATTTTTCCCGAGTCTCTCTGGGATCAAGACCTTTAATTTGAGCCGTCGCCCATAATCCTGCGATTTGCCAAACTCCTACAATTTTGACTTACAAATTTTGCTTACAGAATTATATATAAAGATTGTAGTAATATTAACTATGCCTCACGATCCCAGTTACGCCGGGAAGATTCATTGAGAATGAGAAACACTTGTTTGTGCTGCATTCTGTGGTGAAACTGACGACTCTCATATATGTTTATGTTTATTTGTTTATAAAATTATATTTGTTCTCATACATATATAAAATCACCTAACCAAATGAAGTGGTCACCTCATGATAAATAATGGACACTATAAAGGCTAATGGAGTGAAGCACTGAGGGAATAATTTTGGACACATTTTGAATTTTGATACATGGAGGTATACTAATGAATAATATTATATATACTTCGTTAGGATTACAACTAACACCTTCAAATTTGGCATAGGGTATTTCACATTGGATTATAGACATTCTAAATTAGCTAAATAGACGTGTATTAATTTATATGTATGTAAAGGTTGGTTGTAGGACTACTTTTGCCATTAGAATTACATTCAAAATAAATATATTTTTATATGGTTCATAAATCGATGCTGGGTTTGGATGTGAGAAACTGCTTTATTTTTTTCTGCTCTTTTACCCAGTACAGACATCTTGGTAGCAGCAAAGCAAATTTTTCACTAGGCTATTAGGTCACAGCACCATCAGACAAATTTGATTGGGCCTGTTTGGAATGAAAACTGATGAATTTCTAGTCTCATTCTGGAGAAACCTTGTTTCTATTACCATGAATCCAATTTAATCAAACAAGCCAAAATGAAACAGAAGCTTTGTTGGAGCCAAGTTGTGTTTTCCCCTTGTGTTATCTTAACACCGGCTTTTTTGACAGCTTTTATATACACTTTAAAGGGAGTGGCCATTTGTTTTCCAAATAAAAGTGTACCAAATTGATATCCATCTGGTTTTTATTTTTTTGAGTTTTTTCATTGAAATTGGAAGAAAATGGGAACTCTTCTTAAAACACCCACCAGTAAGCTTCCCGGGACATGATTTTAGTAATATACATTTAAGACATTGAGATGCTAAGAAGACATTAAATAATCTTGTATAATAAAACAGGAACATTTTTAATATCATACCGTACATTGTACAGAGATACTCATAGACACAAATTTCAATGTTCAGCAATAATATAAAGTTAAACTGAAGTCAAGCTGGCCCATTGTTGGTACAGTCGGGGGACGACAGGAAACCTGCCATGTCCTTCTGAAATTCTGAGTAGTTCATTTTCAGCAAATTCAATTTTCTTAAGAAGTCCAACAAGAGCTTTTTCATCAAGGCTGAGGATGTTAGTAATTTTTCTAATTACTTCTTGGGTTTCCGACAACAAAGCGAGATCTTCAGCTAGTGACCTTAATTGGTTTATTCTAACAAAGAGACATTCCACCATACAATATAGATTGAACTTTCGACAATCGACAAACAATGGGGTATTGCAGGTCAGTTGTTCCAGGCAGCAAACCTCATACTCAAGAGGTTTAAGATCACAACAAAGATCAAACACTTGACTACAAATGACTCTATGGACAGTTTGTAATGCCTTACAAGTCTGTAAAAGATCTACGATTTTGTATTGGCTATTATGAACAAGCTGATCTCGTTCCCTAACTTCTTGAGCCATTCTATGAAACACTCTTTCTTCTTCTTCTGTCTCAAGAAACCACACGTCAAGAAGGTCTTCTAGTTGCTTGAATGTAATAGTCTTCTTACCCCAAGATGCACATACTGCCCAGTTAGACATTATTGATTATCGTTTCGATTGCCCTGTCCCACAATTTCTATTGTGATTGTCTGTATCTTATGTTTATGCTTTTCACTTTCACTCAAACTCGATTCTGAGCTTGATCCAGAAGATATTTCTGTACTGCTGTCAGTTCTGCAGGAAGAGCTTCTGTTTCTTGATTTCTTGCGTTTTCTCGAACGGCGCTTTCTTCTTCTGGCACGTTGTTGAGGCTGTGGTTGGTTCGGTGGCTGAGAAGTTCCTGGCTCCTGGCTCCTGGTTGGTGTTGGCTCCTGGCCTTGCTGGGACGTGGAAGGATTTGGATTTGCTCCAGGATCAGGGGGTGGATCAGGGGGGGAGAAAGAAGATCCTGGGTCAGGGGGTGGATCAGGAGGGGAAGAGGAAGATCCTGGGTCAGGGGGTGGATCAGGAGGGGAGGAGGAAGATCCTGGGTCAGGGGGTGGATCAGGAGGGTAGGAAGAAGATCCTGGCTCTGAAGGTGCCGCTTGATCAGGAGTATAGGTCTGAGTACTGTTGCAAACTACGGTAGGATATTCAGTGTTTGTATACGCTTCACTGCTTGTTGGCTTAGACTCACCTGCCGTAGGGAACACAGGGACATGAAACACTTTGGGCGGAATATCTGGAACTAAATAATCTGCGCTTTCTTTCACAAAAACTAGACGTTTTTCCTCCTCAGTCTGGATAACTACAAGACCTCCCGGTCCGGCTGTAGTTGTACTCACAGCCTTGATGATGTAGCCTGACGAATCTGATGTTAACGTTTTTACCACAAGATTATTTACATTTTGCATATTTTTGTTTTTGTTATTTTCATTGTAAATAGAACACTATAGAATTTAGAACATGATTCTTTGGGAAAAAGGATTCCTAATAAATAACACTTAATTTACTTAACCATAGTAAATACATTATAATCACATGTCTAAATGAAACACATGCTATATATTTATCATGTATTAAAAAAGGGGTTTTTTTGTGCAGGAACTTGGCAAAACTATTAAAAGTTATTTTATGTTTTTTTTTTTAAAGCCACATTAAATTGTGCCTTTTAGATGTCTTGAGAGATCATTTAGAGGCCTTTAAGGTTACATTAAGGTCCACCAAAACCAACAAACTCTCATCGTAGAAATTTAAATAACATAACCAAATAATATAACTCCACTCTTTCAACTCTTTCCAGGGGCGGATCCAGAGGTCATGTTTGAAGGGGGCGGTCACCGAAAGTTACCCCTCCCCCTCCCCATGGGTGGTCCCTGACACCCGCATTATTTTTTTTAACTGCATGAAATTATACAACGAATGAAAGCAAGTTAGCATAATATATCATAAATCTTGTGCTCAAGAAAAAAAACAATCATAACCTTATAAACAAGCTAAACAAAAATTAACTTTAGTTTTACTGTGCCCGACCGTAAATAAAAATAAAAAATAAAATATTTAGGCGTTACACTTTTTTTTACATCATCTGTAGGCGTCTAAAAACAAGTAAGATGCCTAAATAAACAATTTATTTTAGTAGTAACCCACACGAAAAACTATTAACAAAACGAATTTGAAATCTGTAATACTGAACTATGCCACGCGAAGATACAATGAGAAATGAGACGAATGAGACTGACAGCCAAGGTCAACGCCTCGAAAAATGAAAATGTCAAACCACATTTTTACAAAATGAAATACTTGGCGTATGAGCTTCCGTTTGCACAAAATTTAATCTTTGTTTCCTCTTATTTCATTACATATAATTTGAGGCACTTCTTGCTTCTAGCCTAGCCACTGGATATTTATTGCCTAGCAACTGATTAAGTGGTTTTACACAAAAATCAAACCTATAACCTGTAAACAAAACACAGCTGACAGCAAACGACGAGGCGGAAGAAATCCAGTAAAAAATAATCACAGAATACAATGGTAGCAACCTTTACTGTGTATGGCTAAAATCTACCTCCAAGACCATGTTGAAACGCTGAATTTTCGGTTTGCCAACTGGCAAAACTGCAACAACTTTGCGATACTCGGGAAAATCTATGTTTTTGTAAGATGCTTGAAGATGAACGACGTGGATCTAAGTAATGTGTTATGTACTAAAATTGAAGTTTAAAATTTCACCTGTCTAATGGTATATATTTTATTCCATTTATCGAACGTTTAGGTGTGTTAGTTTGAATTTTAATGTAACAATATAGACGGAAGCGGCAAAATTTGACTCTCGGAACCAAAAAACAGGGTTTTGGGAGGTTTTTGCTACTTACATTTTCATTCGGATTTATTCAAACTTTCATTTTATGCCTGAAAAATAAAATAAACAGAATAATTCTTAGGTTTGGAGGGAACTGCCCCTACCGCCCCCCCCCCTCCTTGGATCCGCCCCTGACTCTTTCATCCTGTATATAACTTAACTGCTTTATAATTAATTTTTCAATAAATAGAAAAATAGATGAGAAATTGTTGAATATTTTTACTTTGATCACAAGACAATTTAGTACAACAGTAGAAGCTACTGTAGAAACAACGAGTTTATAATAAGTCACTCAATACAATCAAATTTAAACAGTAGTCAAACACGTTTGTACACTACGACCTGAGTTTATAATTTGAGAAAATAATACGGTAAGCATTCTTTAATCATTACCTTCTGTTGTCTATCTTATGTTCTCCGCCAATGAGATCCTTGGCTCCCCAGTGGATATGGAGATTGGCAAACTCAAATATGCCAGCATCAAAAAGCGGCCCTCCGTACATCTTGGGTTTCCAGGCACTCTCTTTAGGTAGTTCAAACTCAACTGGACATATTTGAAATTAGTAATTATTGGTACAAAATGTATCTATTGATAAGCCATTGGTTATAAGTTTTCCATAGACTGTAAACTATTGTTGGTGCCAATTCTTCTCTAGACCTATCCATCTAAATTGACTCTGGCTAGAGGAAAACATGCTTACAATTAAACAACCCACAATTAAACCCATAAGCGTATTTCTATATTTTGATTGGGGGGACAAACATAGTCGTGATCATGTTTATTGTGACTTTTCATATAATACCATAATATTTTCTCCAAATTATTGAGGGGGCAACTGCCCCCCTTGCCACCCTCGAATTACGCCTATGACTAAACCACAGCAAACTATAAAATACTACAAGAGGCTGACAGGAATAGGATAATGGTTGTACTCCTGTGGAAGCCCCACTAGTTGGGTCACCGTGAGGGGAGGCAGTAGGTGGAGTGGAGAATAAGTCGGATGATAGTAGGCATGGCAGCAGTTGTGTACGAATGCATTATAAATCATATTTAAAATATGTGTCAACCAGTTGATATCGGTCTGCTGCATTCAGCCTACTCGTCAAATACTTGACACTGGTCACTGGCGATGATTGGCGTGTCACTATCACAGTAGCTGGCTTGTGTTGACGAATTTGTTTACATGTCATAAGCAAAGGCATTAAATTGTGAACTTCAATATACTTATGTATAAACATAAGTATATTGAAGTTCACAATCTGAGTTATTCATCTATTTCTATAAAGACCGAAACCGATCAACCCCCCGTGTAAATCTCTACACCTAGAAAAAATAAATCAATACTCTTTCCATAATGCAAGAAACCACTAAAAAGTAATTTTTAAAATTACCATAGGGCTCCGCCCAAATTACCCATGTTAATATTTAGACATTGAGTTTGAATAGATCAGATGATTATTTTTTATTAGTAATAGCATAGAAATAAAACCTTGATGATGCACCTGTTCAATATTGTAAAATCAAATGTCTTAAATATTTTGTGCAAATAAAGAAAATCTAAAATATCTAATGTCTAATGATCCAGGAGAATTACTTCCTTATTCAAAGTATTTTGACATGTTCACCACAGAATGCAGATCCACACAGCTGATATAAAATTACAGAATGAGGTCGCCTTAGTAATTGACCACAAATTACTCGGGTGAAGCCGAAAATTACAGCTGGACTAGAAATAAATCGTTATTTAAGAAATTATTGGGAAAATTTGTCATCACTGAATGAGAAAGAGAGAAGATTCTTTGTGAAGAATGTTTCGCAATCTGGATTCTGATTCCATCTTCAGGTGAGAAAAATACCTTGAACATAACCAAATTACACATAAAATTAGTAGCGCAATCCAGACAAAGCTAGAAAAAGAAGAAAAAGAGGCACTCTGTCTGGCTTGAGTCGCTGCACTGAGTGGTCTTGTACTAAATGTTTTGTTCTAGTGCCATAGCTTGTGCGTTAAGTTTGATTTTTTATATTTTGACTGCTTTTAAATTCTCTGTTTTAGCCCCTTTTTTGTATTTTTTCAGCTTTTACTGGATTGTACCACTAATATTTTGTGTAGGGCCTACCTTTGTAATGTTCCAGGTATTTTACTCGCCTGAAGATGAGATCAGAATCCAAATCTCGAAATGTCGCGAAACTTGGTTTCTCATTTAGTGAAGAGAAAGTCTACAATAATTTCTTAAATAAAATAAACTCACCATCACCAACAATGTATGTTAAACAAGAGTAGAAATAAAATGGTTTTAGCCTCTATAATTTACTCTAATTAACACTTTTTTAATAACCCTACAATTTTTTAATAATTTGTACAATACCTACTTAGTTTAGCGAAATGGACATTGGGAATAAAAATGTTAGGAATACAAATATCTAGTTTAATCCACAATATTTGATGATGCATTTAAAAAAAATAGATCCATTAAAAGAAGAAAAAACATACTCAAACTTAATCCACAAATACAAACTCAATATATAAAAATTCTTGAGTGCTGAATATTGTACAATAATCTATATTTGGTCAACATTAAAAACACATTTTCTTTTTTCAATGCAGGGTTTTCAGACTACACACAATGCATTTTCAAACACAATCATTATCATTATCAACAATAATATTGCTAGCGTTTAAAAGTAGCTACCAACCAGTTGTGCCGGTGTTGTGACAGAGGAGGTGAACTTCGTCGAGGAATAAATCTTTAAAAATGAGTGGCGGCAGCTGAAACACCTGTAAAACCAAGAGCTATTACACTCTCTATATTTTGAGGGTAGATCTTACCTTATCTACAACACATAATTGTTAATAAATGGAATAAACTGTGAAACCTGTACCACAGAAAATTAAATTAGTACAGGCCATACAAACGGCAGTTGCGCTCAACACGAACGCAGTTCACAGTTAGTTCGGTCACCGATCGCTGTAAACGCTAAAGTAGCGCTAGGTCGGCCAAAGGGGGTGCAACGCCATGTGTTTACATTTCCTACTCCATCATCAGCAGTTAGCTGTCACCCCTCTCGCCGACCTGACCAGTCAGTGTGTCCAGGTGTGGGGATTTTTCCCACTATGGGGGATTTTGGAATCTCAGAATGTGGGGTGGGATTTCTGTGGGTAAAACGTGGGGAATCATAATAATCATACTAATATTATAAATGTGAAAGTTTGTAAATTTGTTTGTTTAGATTTTTGTGGCTCAATCATGCTCTAACCACTGGATTGATTGAGCTGAAATTTGGCAGAGAGGTATTTGATAGTCCTGAGTAACACATTGGCATATTAAAGTTGCTAAAATCCTAAAGAGCTTTGCCCTACGGGGTTTCAAAATTCCCATGTATTCCTTATAGACATTCATTTTTGTTTGACCTGATGAAAATACAAGCAGCTGATTTTGATTTGCAGTAGTTCCATGGGCTAATCACAGAATGCAACACAAACTGTGATAGTTTTTATAAATCACTAGCTGGTACCCAGTGCGTTGCTGCCGCCGCAGAAGAGGCATTGAATTTGTTTTATGTCAAATACTCGTTCATTTTCAATATGAGCAAGTTCGCTTCGCTCACTCGCCTCCCGGATGAGCTCGTTCGCTATGCTCACTCGCCTATCGAAAAAAAAAGAGTTTGAGTTGCCATTCAAGTAATTTTTTATTTCCATTATGAGAGTTGATATTCAAGTAGGTTTTTTATTTCCATAATGATAAACAGCTGTTTACAATATTTTAAGTTATAGATATCATCTGATAAAATCAAAAGAAATCTTTCTTCCATAAGATTATCATTGAAACTTTGAAGTCCAGTGGGGCACAGCCCTAATGTCCTAGGACTTCGGTTAATGACCTATAACTTTCCCAGGGTTTACCTCTGTTACTATGCAAAATTTCAAAGCAAGCAATAAATTCTTGTACATTATAAGGGCACAATTTTAACTTATAAGAACTTCTGATTTTTCACCATGGCCCTCTCATTTGCCTATTTTCTGTGCATGTTTAATGTCACTCCAGTTGTCATTATAACTCAGTGTCCCTCTAAGCTTTAAAGTCCCAAAGTGTTTAATTATATATACACATTTAATTCATTTTACATACGTCCACTCCATACGAAATCTTCATTCTATGGTTTTAGCACAGAAAACTAGTGGTTTTAGTCAGGAAACCACTTGATGACATTCAGAAAATGAGTGTTACCATTGATTTTGAATACAGAATAGATATCCCAAGACTAGTTAATTTTTGAAGCCAGGAAAATGAATCAGCTGGTCCACTAATCAGACAACTACATCAGCTGCGTATGAAACAAAAATAACAAACCCATTTTTCATATAAAAAGAATCCTGTTTTATCCCTTTGAATCACATTAAAAAATCCCTTTTCATCCCGCTTTTAATCTGAGATCACAGATTGCACTAGATTGCAGAATCTCAATATTTTTCTATTTACTTTTACAAGCTGCTCTCTTTTAATTGTATATATGTTTATACTTACCTATTTTTCGTGCTATTTTTCGTAGCAATCAATAACATAAAAGAGTAGTTAGAATTTTATCTCTATATACAAATTTTGTCCAGCTAGTCTAGTCAAATAACCAACAACGCGAAACGAGTGGTGTAAGGGGTGGAGAAGGGGTTACCTTCATACTGGTTTTCTTAGAGTAAGAAACAACGCACATACTACTACTCCGTTCTACTACTTCTAAGGCTCCGTTCTAGCTAGATAACGAGAATTCTGTCGGCGATATGACCGATATCACTCCTGTCGACGACGAAAACGGTGTCCAAACTATTCAAAACAACAAATTATAACGGCTGACGACGCGATGTGTTCTCCATTCTACATATTCATGGTATCGCATCGCACACCCAACTAGGACATGCTCACGCTCATGCCCAAGTGGAATTGAAGTGGTGGAATTGAGTAAGGGGGGGTTCAAAGTACTTCAAAGTAAGGGAGTCTGGGATCTGTGGGCTTTTAGGCTTAACCTGTGGCGTGTATCCCCTTACCGCCTATTGCCAAGGTCAACAATCTGTTTTATGTATATGGTATTAGGTTTTAGTATATGTTTAGCAAATCCTGCGAATTGAAACATTCGTTGCCAGAGCCTTTTCTTGAGATGGTTTAGCACTAGTTTCATGATATATTTTTCGGGTTACAGATCGGCCATAAGCTCGGTTCATCTATTCTAGTATTCAAAATCAATGGTAGTACTAAATAGCACGGTACGACATGTAGGTACTAGAAATGGCAAATATTTTACTTGTTAATTCCAACATGGCCAGGCCAGCGACATTGATGTGATTCATTGTGCGTTCTGTGATGTTTATAAAATAATAATAATAGGTGCGGACAAGGCTCAATGATATTTAAAAAAATGGGAATGCCCGCTTGTGCCAAGGTGCTCTGTTCATAAGCAAACTAGCAGACGTATTACCGATTTCCAAAAAAAATCCCACTTTATCCCACAAGCAGTGAAATATCCCATATCTGGGATAAAAATCCCTTAAGTGGAAACACTGCTGGTAGCGCTCTGGCGGCATCTCACATCAAACTCGAGCAGCGCAGACAATCCCGAGGCACGCTCGGCCCGTAAGCTAGGTTTATCTATTCCGTAGGATGTATAATCAATGGTGTTACCCATGATGTAAATACCGGACATAGGTGTGCTCCAAAGCCGACCAAATTCGGTAACTTTCTGCGCATCCCCCGAAGTTGACGTCATTTGTTTTGATTTTGAACATATGTTATTTTTACCATAATCTTTTCGTTCTCATGTAAACAACAGAAAGTAAACAAACCCAATGACAAGATGAAAATGACAGATGGTGGTTTGTTGGATGACTACCAGCTGATTTTCCCCGAAGATGATATCACTTATCCTGCGCACCTATATGTCTGGGTATTTACATCATGAGTATTAATTATGAATACTCTGTACTCATATATAATCAATGGTATTGCTTTGACAATTGTTCACTCTGGTTGATTATTTTGGTTGATGTTCATAACCAAAATATCCACAAATTAACTTTTCAAACTCGTTTTTTTCTATAATTAGATTTTCCCTGGTGCTGAAGGCCTATATAACTTATTCTTAACCCAGAAACTAGTTAATTTCAACTTGTAAGAAATTATTGGAGCTGTTTTTAGATCAGACTTGCAAACAAGCAAGCAAATCTTACTCATATTAGAGTATGGACGATTTATACATACTGAAATATTGTTGGTTATTTGAGAGCCCTTAATGTGTAGTTGTGCCTTTTGGGGTTTTGGAAACCATCCACCACCAGGGCAACGTCATTAAAAACTTAAGATAGTAAAATATAGGAAAGCGGGGTTTTCAGCGAGAGTTTCCTGAAGACAGGTTATGCACAGTATCCAAGTGGGAACACAGTATCCAAGTAAATGAATCAGTAACTGACAGAGGTTTACGTTACAATGGTACCAATTTAGCTAAGAAGCGTGAATAACTTGAAAGATATTGGTAGATAAAAAGAAGATAATGTAGAAAACATTCAGTTATTTCATTGGGTTCTGTGTAAGATATTTTTAGCGAATTTCCCCTCTAGGGAAGAAGCTAATACCGTAGTCGGCATGGGAAGACCTAGGCCCGGGACCCTGATAACTTTTCGTTTTGAGGTCCCCAGATGCCAAAAACACCATTTGTTCAAAAAGGTATATATATGTTGAGTTATATTAATATTTGTATAAAAACAAGGTTTGGTGTTCCTTGTTGCAGCAAACCTGCGTACTCATACCCCATGTTATTCTTATGGAGAAAAATCAAAATGGTATATATAGCTATTTAATGTATATTGATGAAATTTGGTATGTGGCTTCACCTAGTCGAGTTATATTGATATTTGCATGAAAACCCATATTTTGTGTTCCTTGTTGCAGCAAACCTGCTTACTCAGCCCCCATGTTATTCTTATGGAGAATAATTATAATGTTATATTTCGCTTATTTATGAATGAATATTGATTAAACTTGGTATGTGGCTTCATCTAGTTTAATTCTATTTACATTTGCATAAATGCCAATTGTTTGCCTTCCTTGTTTCAGCAAACCCACGTACTCATCCCCAATTTTAGTCTTATGAAGAATAATCAAAATTGCTTATTTGTGAATATATTTTCATGGAACTTGGTATACGGCTTTATGTGGAATTAAGACATATTTTATGCATTGGAAATTCGCTGAGTACGCAGGTGTGCTGCGACTTTTTTTTAAAGTAATTTCGTATACTTTAGTTTAAGATTGACACCATTTATTGTATATAATGTACAATAACAAATAAAGAGATTTTTGATTTGAAGCTAATGGTTGTTTACTGAGCAAGGCTCAGTCCTCCCCGTACTATAAATCTTGTGGAAGAATAGGAATCAATCTCATTGAATATACCATAACAGTTTGTAAGATATAAGTCTTTCTTGAAGGCAAAGTTTCACAAAACTTTTTCATTTTCATTACTGTACCTTTAAAAGAAAATATTTAAGATCGTACCGGCTGATATTTTTATACGTCCACCACCACAACAAATAAGTAATATCGTGCCTCTCTTATTTACAATGAGAATTGCTCCACCGGTAAATTGCATGTAAGAGTTTTTAAATCTCACCAAGTACTGGTTAGCTGATTCACACCAAACAATATCAAATACCCCCATTGCAGCAAACCTGCATACTCAGCGAATTTCCATTTGAGATATAAATATATTAATACTACATAGCGCCACTTACCAAGTTTCATAAAAATATTTCACAAATAAGCGATATATATATATACAATTTTAATTATTCTCCATAAGAATAACATTGGGGCTGAGTATGCAGGTTTGCTGCATCAAGGAACATAAAAAATGGGTTTTTATGCTAATATCAATACAACTCATCTAGGTGCAGTCATATACCAGTTTTTATTCATTAATTGGATAATTGAACGAAGTGAAAGTATCCTTATACACAACTTAACTGCTTAGACTGGTAAGAGAATCAACTCAACTGGCGTGTCTGTGACCACAATAACTCGAGAATGCCTCCACAGTTAAACTTAAAATTTTCCAGAAAAACTTAACAGGTCAAAATCTCGGTCAAGTTCGCTATTCAGATAATTTCGTTCAGTATTAATCAAATTATCTTAAAACCAAATTTATTTTTTTCTCCATAAGAATAACATTGGAAGCCATTTTAGTGGTACTTGAATCGTTAAAATTTAGCCAACGTCTATGTTTCAACAACAGAGTAACAATAGTTAGTTTACTAGAGTATACTTTGTTATACTGGATAACAACAGTTTTTTTACCAACAAAAAACACACAAGAGAGATAAATCGAAGTATATTTTTAAGTTGTGAGCATATTTATTATTTTATAAATTATTAAGTGAACGTTTAAAAAAAAAACCATAAATTTAATATTCCCTTAGGGCTACTCTGTGTAAATACCGTCAGTCGTCGAAGGCGACGATTGTATCAGTGGCAGACGACAGACGACGCGTGTGGCAGGTCGAAAAACTCAAAATAACTTTTTGATGACTGTAGATACTAAGATATTAACTTATAAAATAGTTTGTTTTATTAAATTTTCTTAGACAATTGGTAATATTGTGATTGTCATGTGTGAAAAGTATAAAAAGCCTCAATTTGTCTAGAAAGCATTGATGAAGTTAGTCACAGTAAGCGAACAACCTTAAAATTTATTTTTGTAAGATAATTATTTGCTAGGTTATATTTTCACTACATTAATAATAAAAATTGTCTACATTACCTAAAATACATTACCAGTAATGTAGTAGGTAACCACAATAAGAGCTATAGATTATTCGAACCAAACAGCCTTTTTCGGAAGGTTATCTTGAATGATTTGACATAGCCTAGGGTTGGATTACAGTAAGAGTAAGCCGACATTAAACTGGTAATACAACAACTGTTGTAAATACTTTAAACACATTACCAGGAATGTTGTAGTGAACCAAAATAAAAGCTTTAAACTATTCTAACCAAACTAAGCCTTTTATACAGGTTATCTGAAATGATTTGACATATCCTAGGTTTGGATTATAGGGAGCTGTTTTCATCATAAACTTGGACCTAGTTTTGTTAGTATAAGTTAAAAAAAAGCGAGATACAAAATTTGTCTTTTCCTCCACAAGAATAACATTAGACAACATACTGTGTTTAGCACTTCCAATATCTCGGTAACCTATTGACGTAGAGGAATGATCAAAATACCAAATTGTGTGTTTTTTTAAGCTGATTTCAATGGTAAAAACTTAAATTTGACTATTTCAAAAATTATAAGTAAAAATTGAAAAAAAAAATCATTTTGGGGTGCAAATCCCCCCCTAAATACCCCTTTGGATGGAGCGATCTGGCTGGTTTTCGAACTTTAAGTCATAAATGTTGCTTTACACGTTTATGCCAAATTTCATCAAAATCGGATAATTTTTACAAGAGTTATCGTGCTCACGGACACATATATATATATACAGTTTCGAACGAATGGTGTTTTTGGGGTCTGGGGACTGCAAATCGAAAAGTTATCATGGTCTTGGGCTTAAGTCTTACCATGCCGACTACGGTAATATCTTCTTCCCTATACGAGAACTTCGCTAAAAGAAGGGATTCATTTCTAAAAATTTTGAATTGTATGTCTAATAATTACCGCAGCGTGACTGCTCCGTATGTTGATGGGGGATTGTAGAGATGGGGAGTGGAAGATTGGAGAGTCCGGTGTGGTCATTATTTGGTGAAACCAATGTGGCAACTCCAAAGGCCACGACTGCAGAGCTGCCAACAAATAATCAACCTTTCAGAATAAGGAAATATAGTAATAATAGGAATGAGAAATGGCTTATAAGCGGGTCTCTTACTGAGCTAACAAAATCATTAAAACTACATCCTTTAAAATCAAGGAGAAGAAAGTTTTATGACATAATTTTGAACAAAAGATGATCAGTTTATTTCTCTATAGTCAATAATATATTGCTTTTGAAAATAAATCATGTTTGAATACAGTTTGTCATTTTGTCTCCAGTATGATAAAAATACCCCTATAGCAGCAAACCTGCGTACTCAGCGAATTTAAAATGCATATAGTATATGTATCTTGATACAACATAAAATCAAATAAGCCTAAACATAAATAAGCATAACATAAATTCCAAGTTTCATCAATATGCATTCATAAATAAACTATTTATGACATTTTAATTATTCTCTATAAGAATAACATGGCGGCTGAGTATGCAGGTTTGCTGAAGGAAGAAACACAAAAAATGGGGTTTTATACAAATATCAATATTACTCAAGTAGGAAAAGCCACATACCAAATTTTATTAATTTATGTTCATAATTAAGGGAGATAACATGTTACTTATTCTCCATAAGAATAACATGGGGCCTGAGTACGCAGGTTTGCTGCTAAGGGAACTATAGGTAAAAAAATGTTTTTTAGTGCAAATATCAATAGACCATAACGATATGAAGCATTATACCAAGTTTCATCAGTATAAGTTGATAAATAAGCGAGGTATACAACTTTTCTTATTCTCCATAAGAATAACATTGGACAACGTACTGTGTTTAGCACTTTCAATATCTCGGTAACCAATTGACGTAGAGCAATGATCAAAACACCAAATTCTTTTTTTTTAAGCTGAATTTAATGGTGAAAACTAAAACGGGATTTACTAAAATATTACATGTAAAAAACTCAAAAAACCCATTTTTGGGGTACAAAACCCCCCCAAAATACCCCCGTATTTTGGCAAATGGCCCCAGGGCCCAGGCTCATCGAGGGGGGACCCGACCGGGCTGGTGTCTAAAATAAACGTCACCAACTTGGATCTGGACTGCAAAATGGGCCCACACCACCAGGCCTGCCCAGTGGCCCGTGAAAACTGAGTATGACCCTGGATGGCTAATTAATGAAATAAGTTGACAGTTCTGGTTTGATATGAATGCTTTATTTTGTATCTATTAAACCTAATCAGGAATTTCTAGGATACATATTTCACCTACTCAAAAGAGGGATTTCTAAAAAGAGGTTTACAAACGGTTTGTTGTAAATTATCGTAAACTATTTTAAATTTTTGTATTTTAACTATTTCATATTTCTTGCACCAATTCTATTTTAATCAATTGAAGTTTAGTTAGTTATTTTTCAGTTTATTATTAGTTAGTTATTATTCAGAACAGTTACAACGAACACGGCTACAAAGTAACTGGTAACAGTAATAAAACTCCTGTAGAACTATATAAAAATAGTCATGATGATGAATTATTAACACTTGTAATTAAAAAGTGAAATAAAAAACTACTCTATCCAATGGCAAGTACGTAGAGACTATTGTGGAGTTCTTCCCCTCAGAGTAATGCTGGAGTGGAGGAAGCCGTTTTGAAGCCTCGTTCTTTGACACTGTCTCAAAATAGCCCAAAAATGTCGCCATCAAGTAAATCAGTTATCTTATACTCTAATACGAACAATGTATGTCTGATGGTTTGTTTATTTGCAAAATTTATCTTGGAATCCAGTGGAGAAATTTTGTTAAAACTTTGAAATTAGGGGCTTTTGGACCCAAAAAATCTATTGGTAAAAACTTGAACCCCAGGAAAATTTGTATTTTGTTCAAAATCTCATTTAAAAACTGGACATTTTAACATCAGGCTTATAGAGTTCCGAATCAAAAGGAAAGAATCATAACAGCTGGAATAAATTAACCAGTGAACTTTCAAAGTAGCACTTACACAGGGTAAAGTATGAACAAATTATTTCTTGAAAACAGTTACTAGAACCATTGAATAAAGATTGAATATAGTGTAGACATCTTGTTACCCACAAAGTAAACAAGTAAATGAAATATCACCGAGTATACAACCTCTAATTGCACAGGATTATGGTGATAAATTTAAAGTAAATAAGATAAAGAATGAGTAAAATGTACAAACCAAACAAGGAATCATAGGCGAAACAGTTCAGGTCCAAGATAAAGAGTAGGACCACCCACAACCATGTTCTTGTCATCTGCAAAAGACAAACTTTATTTAATGTTGAATGATAAAAATCATTTCAAGCTCTGATTAAGGATTTATGCTTATTCAACAAGTTTCAATATAAATTTCTGTATATTCCAAACGATACTTTATCAAAATTAAATATCGTTTTTAATATATAAACACATCAGATAAGACTTTAATTATAAACATTCTAGGTTTCATTATGAAATTCATAATGCAATTTGTTTGGAGATAAAAAGCTAAACATTAACTAAAATAACTAAGAAGGTTTAACAACTTAACAAAAACAAATAGAAATTAGGATACATTAAACCTTTTTAAGTTTTGTTGTATAGCCTCCGGATTACTGAGAAATACTAAAATGGTTTAAATATCTGCTTTCAAGTAGTCCTAATAGTTGCAAAAATAAACATTTTTAAATATCTCAAAAGTTTTAACACAGAAAGGATAAAACTATGTGTCATGACACCAACATATATAAATATATAAATGAAAGAGCATAAAGTTATTTTTTATTGGATTTAATGTAAGATTTAAAAATTAAATCTAATAAAAAAGTTACATTATGCTCTTTCATTTATATATTGATATATGTTCACATATAGATATTACATTGTAGTTTGCTTTAAACATAGGAAATTATTGTAAAAATTTGAATGACAATAAAGAATATTTGGAGTTAAACTTCAATCCTAGAGGCAATATGAATAAAAAAATAGTTTTATGTATACATAAACAATTGATAATAAAGAGATTAGTAGTTAATTATGTTTACCTACTTTAATTGAATACTTATTAAAAATAATTCAATATAGAATAGCCATACAACAAAGCACAACAGAGAAAAAATTATAAGCAAGGAGCAACAATTAATTACACTACACACACCCGCGTATTGTTTTAGAAATGGAAGTAAAGTGCAGGAAGTCTGTAGATTTAACACCAGGCAATCACTTTTGGAAAAAAAAACTTAAGCCATCAATATTTTATTCGAATAAGTTATTTTAAAAAAAGTATGTTTTCAACACTAGGCTGCTGGCTGATAGTCTGTTGACTATTCATGAGCCATAAGAACCGGGAAACCAGAATGCACTAAATGAAGGCCATTTATGCCCCAAAACCCCCAAACTTATTAACCACTTAATCAGTTAGCATTGGCCCGTATATGCTTCAGTGATTTTACATACAAAACAAGGACACGGCTAAGCAAATTTACATTAATTTGAGATTTATCTTGCTGATTATTTTTGTTGTAGATCTTAATAAGAAATATTAAATTAAAATGACTTGTTAGCAACACATTATTTCAATAAATATGTTAATGTTTCTGGTGTCTATGTGTCTGCCTACATCATTGGCATTTTTTTTACTTTTTGCTAGGGTTTCTTGCTCATTGAAAGCGTCATTTTAGTCAGTGACAAGTGACAGCTGAATCCAGTAGTGAATTTTCATAACACTAGTGGCTTCAAGGAGCCATAGCCCCTAATCTTGCTCCAATACTCTGCCTCATCTGATTTTTTTACTCTTTACTTGCTGAGGAAACTAAAACTAAGTTGGAATACATGTCAGATCACAAACAAAGTAGGCACTTAATCACATGTTTTAATGCAAACAAAGCAGTAGTTTTTAAATCTCCATGCTATTTAAATATGAATTATTTTTTGACAATAGCGAGTTTACTAACAGCCTCAAGAAAAATGTTAAAGTGCTTATGAACTGCCATACAGATTTACTTAATACTTTAAATTGTAAGAATTTTATTGGACAGAAACTTGCCCATGTTATGTAATTTATTTTATCTTTTTTGCTGATTGTTCCATCCTTTTTGAACAGATTGTAAAATTACAAATAAAGTTATAAAAAAAAACGAAACAAATTGTCGGTCATTATTAAGAAAAATGAATAATTTCCCCCAAGATTTCATGCATATACCTTTAAACTGAGACCCTTCCCAGCTTTCTATGACCTCCTGTTCACTCACAATTTCATTGTCAAATTTGGGCTTACGGAATTAGATATATAAATTTTCAGATATTGATGAGGATCGATCTGGTGAAAGTCGGTTTATTGTAATGTGAAGATACTGTCTTCATTGTAGAGTGGGTTGAAAGCTAAACATCTACTTTTGTATGAAAAAAGTATTATATAGCTACATGTTTGTCTGTAAGATGCATCCACACTTTTAATGAATCTAGTTGAGTGAAGATGAACAAAACAGTGAGGATGGTTAGTTATCCGCCACTTAATAGATATTTCAGCTGGTTATTTAAATTGTAAAATGACTTGACGAGTCAGTTGTTTGTGTTCAACTAGCTTACATGTTTCAAAATTCAGAAAATATTAAAAAATCTCTTAAGGTATTGCCTCACTGGCCTTAGAACGATTCTAATTCCTAGATGCTTATGCCAACATATGTTTCCGATCTGTAAAACTTCTTTATTTTGTCCACATGATCCAGCACGAACAAACGTCTTCCGGACTCCACGAAAAGCCTGAAGCAAATGTTAATGTATACATAACCAGCTGTGCCCCCACAGAGGGAAAAGATAGAGCGGATCACGCTATAACATTTTTTTGGAGATCTTTTGATTGCAGCGGGGAAACTTGGTTTTTATGGGGGAGTTTTTATAATCTTTTCTTTTAATTTAGAGAATGGAATTTGTACAAGAAGGTGACAGATGCCTTTTATGTATTTGGATAGAGAAGTAGCGTTTAGAGTTGTTTTGATGTGAACACTAACGCCTGATCTAGGTTAGATCTCCCTTGCATTCAACATTGTCGTGCATTATGTAATTTTATTGCAAGTGAATCCAGTTGCTCGAATGCTAGCAAATATTTTTCATTTTGGTATTATCCAGCTCATATAAGCTTATATTAGTTAATATTGTGATGCCATTCCAGAAGTTATTTTGAAACAGATATTTTTGCTTATGTATTGTGCTTTGTTGGTATCAACAGCTGGCTGTTAAATGTTCAATTAAATTGCTTTCTATTCTTCCATGGGATTAACATTGAAACTTTGACATCCCAGGAGGCAGAGCCCTAAAGGTGGATACTTTCCACACCCTCAAAGGCACATCTAGACGTCCAGGGCTTTCAAATAACTCATACAAAATCATTCAGTACCTGTTTCGCCAGTATCCTGCTCACAACAACCGCCTTATTGTTTTAACGCATTCGCTGCGGGTGTCTTGAAATCGAGACATCGCTCAACATTGAAATATATGAGATTTTCATGTTTAAACATAACAAACGCAGCAAAGCTGTTAATAAGATGATGATTTTGAAAGCGACTGTCTGAATTAATTGTTTCACGCATGACAACATTAGTTGATAATATGTTGTGTAATAGCCACTCACTATTTTTCAATGTAAAGCTACTCAAAAGTTAAAAGTTGGTTAGCTAGAGTAGACCTCATGAGAATGGTCCAATGGTTAGTTGGCCATATGATTCCCCCCTCACCCCCTCTCATCCAACACTGTTGCCCATATGATTCCCCCCTCACCCTCTCTCATCCAACACTGTTGCCCATATGATTCCCCCCTCACCCCCTCTCATCCAACACTGTTGCCCATATGATTCCCCCCTCACCCCCTCTCATCCAACACTGTTGCCCATATGATTCCCTCCTCACCCCCTCTCATCCAACACTGTTGCCATACGAATTTCACAAACAATGATTCAGTCTGCTTGTTTTGTTTTGTGTTGTGTACGATAGGAATGGATTTCAAAACAGACGACAGATATACTTTGCCGTAAGTTTTATTAGACAAGAGCGATTTGATAGCAATGTATTAACTTCCATCTGACTACTTTGGTGCTATTTACTCTAGCCAGAAGCTACTTTTCAGGTTACAAATTGACTAATGTATTGCAATCAAATGTAGTGTATGTTTAAAATAGTTCCAAGGAACAGGTGTGTATAACCAGTGGGGGATATCGGGAAGTATTCCTCACAACATTATGAACAATTAAGAGAAAATATTTTATTCGCCAGATAGTTATTTCAAGCAATCGGACTTAATGGAAGTAAAAAACTGAATAACTTGTTGCAAAAATATATAGATTTTGTACAATGCTAAATATTTGTAATTTGGTAAACCTGTATGTCACGTCTGTGGTATACCATCTTCTGTAAGATATTATTTTATAAATAATTATTTTTGTGATATTTGTTTCTCAGTTTTAATATGTTGAATTCCTATTTGATAGTTTGTTCGTCTTGGATTGTTTATGCTTGTGTTATTACATTAAAATGTACTTGTTCCTTTGCAAATTTTAAATACCGGTTCATTATTAGGTTAACGTTTGGCGCTAGCAATGCATCGTTTGCGTCGTACAGTCACATTAATTATAACTGAGGAAACAAATTGTGATAAAAGTTCCTACCTTTTAGGCCCTGCATAGTCTAAAATGATGGACTATTTATTTATTTAATTTAATTTTAATTTTATATTTTTTAGTAGCTATTTGAATTTGTTTTGAGAGGAGCTAGCCTTCAATATGATCCGTGTTAATGTTGTGAAATGAGAAATAGAAAAGGGTATTTTAGCCTCAGCTCAAGGAATTAATTATTTTCCCCACATTGTATGTTTGTTGTGTATTGCACCAAAGCCTCGCTGCCTAAATGTCAAGGCAATTACAATTTTTTACAAGTATATTCCAAATAAGTCAATTTGAAATAATTACAGTTGGTGACAATAAGGGTTATATTTTATTAACATATTCATTCATGCATACTGTAAACAGGTCATTTTAAGTCTATTTTTCATAGCATATCTATTTAAAAATTGTAGCAACAAAGAAATTGTATGGTAAAAAAATACATGAGAAAAAAATGCTACTGATGTGTAATATTTTTGTTAAAATGTAAGTAGATAAAAACCCAAAATTTCTTTTAGTCTTTAAGTGCCCTGTAATATTATAATATTTTTGCTCTTTTACTCAAAAAGTGCTTTACAACAAAATATTGTTTTATTTCAGAAATTATTGCAGACATTGCCTAAATTCACCATCACCAACCATAAATTTTAAACAAAGGATATATTTTTGTGCTGTTCCTATAACTTTAAATGCTTATACACGGGGACTCGGTTGCTCTATAAAAACATCTGTATGGTTTAGTGCGATTCTCCATCCAATGGAGATTCAATATATCGTTCAAAAGCATTTGTAGGATTCAAATTTAATCTGTAGGTGATATTCTTTCTCACACACTACACTCACATTCCTAACATCTTGGTGCTTATGGGATGAAAATAAATGTAAACCAGTCTAGCACTTATTAGGGAACAATTATAAAAAGAGCTCGGCATTCAAAAAGGGTATGAAAAGAAATTACATACAAATTAACAAACAAATAAGTGAGCTAACTAGACCATGACTTACACTGACGTGTGTGAGATGTCAACTAACTGTATGCACTAACTGCACTCTCTTATGTTGTGAGTTCAATGCATTATCAGTTTGTGAAAGTGCATTAAAGCTGCACCGACACAAGACACAATCTGCTGCTTGGTAAACCAGGAAAACCAAAATGAAATGTGTATATGTTCAAGGGACGACAACACAGACTTATAGTCATTTATAACCTCATTTATGGGGACATAAATTGAGAATTATTTGTATTTTATGATCTAATTTTCTATATCAGGGAAAGTGCATCTGGCCCACTTATTACTTGACTGAGTATGTTATAAATGACTGATAGGTAGCTTATTTTAGTATGATTTTAAAAGGTGAAATAAGTTCAGGTTAGTTTTGCTTTTATCTAAAGTTTTAACTAGTGTATTTGTTGCTTGAAACCAACCAGAGTTGTACCACCCTGTATTAAAAGATAATGAAATTAGATGTTGCACCATGTCTTTGTAGCCCTTTGTAGTTTGAACTGAAGTGAATTCTGATGATAATTGTGAAGTCTGCATAGTATCAGTTATGTACGTATTTGTAGCCCTTTGTAGTTTGAACTGAAGTGAATCCTGATGATAATTGTGAAGTCTGCATAGTATCAGTTATGTCTTTGTAGCCCTTTGTAGTTTGAACTGAAGTGAATCCTGATGATAATTGTGAAGCCTGCATAGTATCAGTTATGTCTTTGTAGCCCTTTGTAGTCTAAACTGAAGTGAATTCTGATGATAATTGTGAAGTCTGCATAGTATGTGCGTATTTGTAGCCCTTTGTAGTTTGAACTGAAGTGAATCCTGATGATAATTGTGAAGTATGCATAGTATCAGTTATGTCTTTGTAGTCCTTTGTAGTTTGAACTGAAGTGAATCCTGATGATAATTGTGAAGTCTGCATAGTATCAGTTATGTCTTTGTAGCCCTTTGTAGTTTGAACTGAAGTGAATTCTGATGATAATTGTCAAGTCTGCATAGTATCAGTTATGCACGTCTTTGTAGCCCTTTGTAGTTTGAACTGAAGTGAATCCTGATGATAATTGTGAAGTCTGCATAGTATCAGTTATGTCTTTGTAGTTCTTTGTAGTTCAAACTGAAGTGAATCTTGTCCATAACTGTGAAGTCTTTGTATTTTCATTGGTCGTTTCAGTTTTAGTCGGTGATTATTCTGTTGATGAGAAGGATATCATTGGGGGGATTGTTTTAATTGTTTGAATAATGGAACTCCCTTGCCCGACCTCTTTTGTTGTTGATTCTGGTTCCAAACTTCTGTCGGGGGAATAGTTTGAATTTGACACCGGTTCAAACTTCTGTCGGGGGAATAGTTTGAATTTGACACCGGTTCAACAGATATCGTGGAGCTTCGTACCTTAGTAGGTGTGATATTCGCAAAGACCAATGTCGAGTGAGGGGTCGAATAGTGAGGGGCTGATTCACTTATTTTACTGACTTTATCAATAGCTGTGAAAAATAAAACCAACAATAAAAGTAGCAAAAATATATTCACAATTTTAAAGTAAATTTTGTTTTTAGCCTGTTTATTGGAATCACCATTAACCTTAAACGTGTCAAAGACAGAAGTTTCAACATTATCTTGGCTTTGTGGCCTTGTTTCGAGATTTCCAATCACAAAAGTTATTTTATCCGCCATCAATTTGTTACTGAGCTGCACTGATTCACACTTTGATAGGTTGGCATTCACTTGGCTTTTATAAGGTTCTGGGTTAATTATTCCACCTCCACTTCCCCTCTGTTGACATAAAGAATCGTTAACTGGTACAATTCCTTGTTCTTGAACACTATTAGAATCATCTGAATAAATAGAATTTGAATCCAAACTGTTTATAGACATAATCGTTGTACGTTCTGGAAAACACAAATCACTCCATGAACGTAATGGACACTGCTGGACATAAGCCAACAGCTAGTATTGACTGAGAGATACCTTCAGTTTATAGAGATAATATATTTTGATCTGCTCTGTGAGTGGTGTGTTTGCCTGATTATTCAACTGGAAATCTGTAAATTGCAGAGATCCTAAATAACCAAACTACTTAAAATAAAGTTTGTACTTTTTTATGTTTCAGCTCAAATATATCTAGGCTAAAGAATACAATAATTTATGTTATCCGTGAATAACTTCATTTATAACAACAAAATAAAGCAAATAAATATTTTACTTGGTTCAATCAATCAATCAATAAATCAATGAATAATACTTTATTCGCTAAGCACATAAAATGTATAGAATGGTGTCATTACATACATTGTTTAGGTGTATGCTGAAAACAAATATAAAATACAATAATGCTTAATAAATAATAGTTTAAATAAAATAAAATCTTAGTTCTAATTCTAACTTGCCAGGTCTACTACAATAATCATGATAAAAAGTCATCAATACTATACAGTGGCCAACCAATAATTTCCTTTAAAATGCTATTTTTTAGTTGGTCGTATCTGCACGAATGGCATGTTTTACTAGGGGACTTTAGCAGTAAGTAACATTTACTAAGCATTAAAAGTCGCATCTGCTGTAGATACGACTTTTTTTCCTTAGTAATATGCACATACAACATTTATATCTTAGTAAAGTAGCAGTTGCCACTACTGCTAATTATACTGCTAATATTTCAATAGGCATTAAGAAGCACCTTTAATTGGATCAATTTTAACCCACATAACTTATTTTAAAATAACATTTTAAAAAAATAATTTAAAATCATTATATTTACTAATTACTACTTACTTACTTACTTACTTCATAACTAATAAATTTTTTGTAACTCAATTTTCAGCAATTTTAGGTATTACTGTAATTTCAATTTATTATACAGGCTACGGTACCTAGTCTATTTAACTCTACAATTATACTGTCATTTTTTATAGTTATAGATAACTTCTACAGAGAAAAATATAAAATATAAAATTTTGAAATACTTGGATTACTAATTGGATCACGTGGAACTATACCAAATTCTATGTTAAATTTCTGGGAAACTTTCAAACTCAACTAAAATAAACTATATGTTATTGCAGTGACAGCAGTGAAACATTCGACAACAATCCTTAAAAATCATTTATATGGTAACAAAAATTCTATGTATTAATATTCTTTGCTCTGCAGCAGCCTACACTGGTAGGAAGATTGTTAATTTATTTTATAAATAAATTATCTATATCTATCTATCTATATATATATATATATAAAACAGATAGTTTTACTTAATATGCAATCTTTATAAATATATCTGTAATCAATCCTATAAGCTTTTAAAAGTGTTTTTAAGAAGGAAGTTTCCTTGTTAGTTTGCAGAGTAATTTAATAAAAGTTAAGTGAAGTGAAAAACCATAACAATTATTGTTTTACCTATTATTAAGCCAATCATCCAATTTGTTAATAAGTTGAATTGATTTACGACTGTTTTTTAAGATAGGCCTATAAGCTTTTAAAAGTATTTTTAAGAAGGAAGTTTCATTAGTTAGTTTGCAAGTTTTTTATACAAACAAGTTTTACCATATTTATTGTGTAAATAAATTCTGGTTTTCATCTGCTGTTTTATTATTATTGCTCCTGAAATAATTCTGATGATCAGGTCAATAAGTTGTCTAAAGTCCTTTTAGTTTTATAAAAATATGTTCAGGACTTAGCAAATACAATTTTATGAGTAGATAGTTCTACATACATTACTAAGCTTTCCTAGTTGTAAGTGTCAATGACTAATGTAATTTAGCCGTAACTACTGCAGATACTACTTAATCAGCTTAGTAAGTTGAACATACGGCTAAATAACTTAGTATTTTAAGTTTAATTAATGTTTCCAATTAGCAGTATCTTCCATAAAAATGTGTTAAATAGGCATTTTTATGTAAATGTACTATTTTTAGATAAAGAAAAAAATACAAATTCAGTAATTATGGCGATATTATTCCTAGGCTCATAGTTACTGAAATTAAGAGGTTTAAACTTTGAGCCTCTTTTTCTCAAAATCAGCTCAAGTGCAGATACCCCCTTTGTGCTTAGCACGGCAGAATAGATTATTTTTAAAGTTTCAAAACTACTGAATTTGGGCATCTGCCCTCAATGCATTGAGGCCTGAAGATATCTTTTTGCAAACTGAATCTACATGATTGCCCCAGGTAAAGTGGCTATCTATGTTTGATCCCAAAAATTTACTAGTGTCTACTTCATTTAAAAAATATTGATCCATGAAAAAAAATTGTGCTTTTACCATTGTTTAATTTTGAAGCAGAGAACTCAATATGTTTGGTTTTAATAGGGTTTGGCAATAAATTTGACTTATGTAAATACTGCATAGTATTAGACAAATTTTTTTTTTTTCAGTGTGTGTGTGTGTGTGTGTGTGTGTGTGTGTGTGTGAATGCGATAATTTGAGTAAAAAAAGTCTGATTTCTGAAATTTGGCTCAAATGTGTAAAGTGATATTCATGACTTTAAGTTCGAAAACCAGAAAAATCGGACCATGGGAAGGGGGGTTTATGGGGGTTTTAAATTTTCCAAAAACCAGTATTTTGCACTATTCACTCTAAAATTTTTAAAACACTCAATTTTGGTTTTGAGCAATTTATAGAGCTTAACAAAAACAAATAATTTAGTATTTTAAATCATTAACCTAGGTTAAGTGGTTACGGAGAAAATCCAAAAAACCTGCTCATAAAATCTCCCATGTTAATCTTATGGGAAAAAGGTTTTTTGGCTTTTCCTCAGTTCATTTTAATGTAAACTTCTTTTACCAATCAATTCAGCTCTACAAAGCAATCATTTTGGTGTTTAAATTGTGATTCTATGTCCAACCGTTGCAGAGATATTCAAAGTGCTAAACACAGTACGTTGTCCAATGTTATCCTTATGGAGAAAAAGTAAGGTTTTATATCTCCCTTAATTATGAACATAAATTAATAAAACTTAGTATCTAGCTTCACCTGGTTGAGTTATATTGATAATTGCATAAAACACATATTTTGTGTTCCTTGTTGCAGCAAATCTGCGTACTCAGCTCTATGTTATTCTTATGGAGAATAAGTAATACCCCCTGTGGCTAAGCCATAAGTGTGAAACTTGTAAACTGAAATTTAACATTTGGACATGGTTTAAGTTTACATATGATATAAAAAACAGATGTTTGTTATTATCATCAAGAATAATATTCTTTGGTAAACATTACTTAAGAATGAATCACAATTTTTGGCTTATTTAAAACTAACTTTAACTTTACAATTGTTTACTTTATTATTTGTTGGAAATGTAAAAATACAACTATAAAATGTTTTATTTGACTATTTATTTAACTTAATTCCTGCCAAACAATCCTCTAAAACTTATATTAACTTAAAATAATCACACGCTTCCACAATCTAAATTCCGTTTAACTTCTCCATCTTTCTGCACACCCCCGTTGCAGCAAACCTGCGGACTCAGCGAATTTCCAATGCATAATATTTGTCTGAATTTCACATAAAGCCGCAAACCAAGTTTCATAAAAATATATTCACATATAAGCGATTTTAATTATTCTCTATAAGAATAACATTGGTAATGAGTATGTAGGTTTGCTGAAACAAGGAACAGAAACAATTGGTTTTTATGCAAATATAAATAGAATTTAACTAGGCGAAGCCACATACTAAGTTTCATCAATATTCAATCATAAATAAGTGATATATGACATTCTAGTTATTCTCCATAAGAATAACATGGGGGCTGAGAAAGCAGGTTTGCTGCAACAAGGAACAGAAAAATGGGTTTTTATATAATTATCAATATAACTCAACCAAGTGAAGCTACATACCAAGTTTTATTAATTTATGTTCATAATTAAGGGAGTCATTTTACTTATTCTCCATAAGAATAACATGGGGGCTGAGTACGCAGGTTTGCTGCTACGGGAATAATCAACAAAAAATCAATTTTTTGTGCAAATATCAATATACCAGTACTACTTGAAGCCACATACCAAGTTTCATCAACATACATTAATAAATAATCAAGATATCAAATTTTATTTATTCTCCATAAGGATAACATTGGACAACGTACTGTGTTTAGCACTTTGAATATCTCTGCAACGGTTGGGTGTAGAATCACAATTTAAACACCAAAATGATTGTTTTGTGGAACTGAACAGATTGGTAAAAGCAAATGTGAAGTTTACATTAAAATAAACTGAGGAAAAGCCAAAAACCTTTTTCCCATAAGATTAACATGGGAGATTTTATGAGCAGGTTTTTTTGGATTTTCTCCGCAACCACTTAACCTAGGTTAATAATTCAAAATACTAAATTATTTGTCTTTTTAAGCTCTATAACATGGTCAAAACCAAAATTAAGTTTTTTAAAAATTGTAGGGTGAAAAATGCAAAAAACTGATTTTTGGAAAATTTAAAACCCCCATAAACCCCCCTACCCATGGTCCGATTTTTCTGATTTTCGAACTTAAAGTCATGAATGTCATTTTACACATTTGAGCCAAATTTCATCAAAATCGGACGATTTTTACTCAAGTTATCGTGTTAACGGACACACACATATATATATATATATATATATATATATATATATATAGATATATATATATATATATATACATATATATAAATTTGAACGAATAGTGTTTTTGGCATCTGGGGACCTCAAAACAAAAAGTTATCATGGTTTCGGGCTTAAGTCTTACTATGAGACCTACGGTAATAGCTTCTTCCCTATAGGGGAAATTCGCTAAAATGCTATAGATCACTTATTTATTTATGTATTTTTATGAAACTTGGTAAGTGGCTTTATGTGGTACTGAGAAACATAAACAACTTTTTAATTAGCATATTACATATTGTTATTACATCCCGTGAGAAACATATACAGGTACTGAAAATTCGCTTAGTACGCAGGTTTGCTGCGACGGGGGTATATTTGTTTTTATAGAGGACAAGAAAATTAGTATGTTGTTCTAGATCTTAGCAGCATGAGTCTCGATCTGTGACCCTGCATATAGAATTATTATGCTATGATACAATTGTAACTCATTATACAATTAGTATAAAACAAGTGACTTGAAGGGGCTATTATAGCCCCTAACCTATCTCTAATACTCTGCCTCATCTGATTTGTTTACTATTTACATGAAAATAAAATGATATAAGTAGGAACACATGTCAGTTCGTAAACAAAGTATACACTTAATCACATGTTTTAATGTAAACAAAGCAGATGTTTTAAATCCCTATGCTTTCCTTATGGGGATGTTTTAAAGTCAGGATGGCCGCGGGGGTCAAGACGTGTAGACAGTAACTCAAAGATCATAGGTTCATGACCCGCCCTGGTCATTATATTTTTGAAACTAAAATCCTTTTTAAAAATTTATATTATTGGTTTATCAAGCTATTCAATTGGAAAAATCATATTTTTCAAATTAAAATAACCGTTTAAATAAAAAAATTATATAGTTCTGGCCCAGTTCTGGCCCAGATCTGGGCCAGATCTGGGCTATAAAACTATTTTTTCACTAAGGAAGTTTGTCAAATGATTCAAAATGTACATGCCTACAAACCATTTTGGTGGGATTTTTAGTGTGTTTTGTTTACAACAAACTGCTGATTATAATCCCAACTCAGTAAATTTCATATATTAGACAGCTGATCAGGCCATCAAGCTTTTGATTTATTTTCGTCTGTAGTAAACATCAACGTAAACATTTTTTACCCTATGGAAAAGTGAACTATTAGCATGACCCGTACAGTGAAACTTAAGCCCGGGACCATGATAGAAGTTCCTAACATGACCCCCTGAACACGTTTTGGGTGGTCGCTCAAAACTTTAAATGTTTTCGCACTCTATCGGTCGCAATTTTTGTCCGATTTACTTGAAATTTGGTAGGAACCTTCCTTCTGTAATCGGTTGGACAAGTTCGTTGGGCAAAACAATCTGACAACTCTAAACCCCGTTTTGGGATTTTAATTTTTCAAATTCTGAGTTTTTGGGCCCAAAAACAGTCAGAAAAGCCCTGAATTATTGCACATTAAATTATTGTACATAAAATGCCAAAAATTTTAAGCCCTCCCTCATCATTCTAGAACAAATTTTTATTGAGTTATTACAGAAAATATTAATTGCCTTAACACCAGTAAGTTGTCTGTTGGGGATTTTACACTGGAAAAGGCTGTTTTTCATATCTTGATGTAGTTTTATCACCCCCAATAATCCTATACCAACTTGGTGTCCTGACTTTACCTCCTCCTAACCTTATAGTGTGCAAAATTGCCATGAGCATCAGAACAGCCAAAAAATAAAATTTTTCAATCTTCCAAAAAAAGTTACCAGTGTTGTTTTGAACCCTTTATTAAATTTTTTAAAGGTTTTAATTTGAAATTCACTTCTCTCACGTCAGCATGCTGCGCGCGATCTCGTTTTTTATTGGAAGTTGGAAATGTTTTTCGCAAACCCCCATTCCCGTGGCGGTAGAGTGGGACTCCTCCAAGAGAAGACTACCCACTAAACCCACCTCCCCTTAAAAATGGATGAGATAGGAGGGCGACCACAGCATGAGCTCGTACAGATCGTAATCTGTAAATACCACCGTCGCAGCAAACCTGCATGCTCAGCGAATTTCCAATGCATATATATATATATATATATATATATGTGTGTCTTACTACTACATATAGAGCTACTTACCAAGTTTCACACAAATACATTAAAAAATAAGTGATATATAGCATTTGATTTATTCTCCATCAGAATAACATTAGGACTGAGTATGCAGGTTTGCTGCAACGAGGAAGATAAGAAATTTTTTTCAACTATCAATATAACTCAACCAGGTGAAGCTACATACCAAGTTTTATTAATTTAGGTTCATAACTAAGAAAAAGATATAAAAGCTGAGAAAAATTCACAATTGAGGTTTTATAATTTATCCTCAATATTTTGTGTTTTAAAATCAATGTTATGGTATTTAGTGATAAAGTAAGTAATATTATTGATCTGTGATATAGTATTTTGATTTCCAATAAGAAATTTTAAATATATTTAATCATTTTATTCAATTAGAGTGATTTGTTTAAAATAACCTCAAACACACGGTTTACCAATTAAGTAAACAAATAAACTTGAAATGGGAACAAACAAAAAACTGTTAAAGTTTAAACCAATAATACAAACCAGACCTCAGAAAATGAAGGCAGGAAACTGTGAACTCCACAAAATGTCTGAAGAAGATGAAGTCCAGGGATTTTTTATTGAAAATAAGAAATATGAACATTTATTGAACGTAATTCAAGGGTTGCAGAGAAGACAGGAGGTAATGGAGGAAGAGATTGATAAATTGAAGAAGTCAATCATAACTGAAAGATCAACTGAACGTTTACACTCATGTAAAACAAGTTCAAATCAAAATTCTCACTTGAGAGATAAACATGGAAATACATCTGTTACCGAGTCATCTAATTCAAATATTCAAATGAAAACTCATAGTTTCTGCTTTATTAATGCATCAAATTCGTTTCAAAATGAACCTCAAGTTGCACAAGTCAATAACTCTCATTTTGCCTCTAATACAAACTTTATAAAAATGAAAGGTAGCAGACAATATAGTCCATTATGTACAGAGCAGACAACGATACAACTATCTAACAGATTTTACATTCTCAGTCAATGTGTGGATCATGAAAACCAGACTCAGCCAATTAATAATGAAAGAAAGATAGCATTAAGTTCTAAACAAACAAATATTAAATATGGTCAAGGATATATGCAGGGGGAAAATTTGAGATCAGGCCAAACAACAAATACCCAAATACCCAAATACCCAAATGGAAGAAAAAAATCAAATCAAATCAACATTCAGAATCAGCTCAAACGTGTTTCAGAAATAACTCCATTTATTTCTGAAACTCGTAAAACTGCACATGAAATAAGGAATGATGATGAAACTAGTCAATGGTTACAAGATGATACAATTTGGGAGTTGACCAAATCACTAATATCAGATGAAGTGCAGGTGCTACATCCAACCACAGTTTCAGTAACACGTTTTACTCCAGATAGTGAATTAAATTTAAGTATGCTAAACATTGACTTGAAAACAAAACTTCTTGTATTGCTTTTATCAAACACTGAACTAAATTTCAAAGAAAATGTTAACACCTCAGGATCCCACTGGAGTTTAGTTGTATTGAACCTTACCAATACAAACTTTATTCATCTAGACTCAATGTCAGACCTAAATGATACCATAGCAAGAGAACTTTGCCGAAAATTGAATATAGTTTTAAAATTTAAACAATTTAATTACAAAGCTGAAAAGTGTAATCAACAAAATGACAGTCACAGTTGTGGCAAACATGTTGTCAATAATGCTAAACATTGGGTTTTAAAGTTGATGCAAACAGTTAAGTTGAATGAGAGTTTTAGAAACAAACAATCTTCAAACCAAACTGAAAATCAATCCAAACTTAACCACAAACATCAAACCTTTATGGAGATAAATGTCCTAATTCGTTCAGATCATCGAAATTAGAATCTATTAATGTATCAAAATTAAATTTTGAGAAATGTTTAGTAATTGGCGACTCATTACTAAGACATGCAAGCAAGCAGTGTGCAGAACTGGGCTGTATAATCGATGTTAATCCTGGTGCCAGAATCAAAGACATCAAATACAGATTATTAAACTTTGTAAAGGTTCAACCAATAATCATACATATTCATGTTGGAACAAACAATTTGAAATTAGGATACAATGGAGGACCTGGCTACAATGGCGGTGATGGAAAAAATCAAATTCTTCATCAAATGGCAGATCTTTTACTTACTGCAAAAACAAATTGTCCTCACAGTAAAATATTTTTAAACTGTATTCTAAGTAGATATGACGTAAACAGTAAAGCAATGCATTACTTGAATGATCAACTTGAACTTATGAGTGGAAACTTCAATGTAAGCTTTGTAAAAGTTAATATTCGTTATTGGCATCTGAATAGTGATGGTAGACACTTGAACAATATTGGTGTGTTGGTTCTTAGTAGAGCTTTATATCGCTCAATTAATCAGGTAGTGGAGATCACATCCGGTAGAGATGTACCAAATTTATCGATTGTCTCAGATCAGCAAAGTTTTTTAGGCCAGAGTTCGGGAAACGAGCCAGGAGTACCCAAAGATTTACAAGATTAGCACATGTTAACATGCGTTCCTTGAACACTGGGTTTGAGGAGTTGCTCTCAGTTATTGATGACTTAGATGTTGATGTGTTGGGCATATCTGAAACATGGTTAACCCCAGAGACTCCTTCTGATTATTTTGCAATGCCTGGTTTTTCATTATGGCGTAATGACAGAGTGAATCATGAAAGCGTTAAGTCTCTCGATGATTCTGAAGGTGGTGGTGGTGGTGGTGGTGTCGCACTATATACAAGGGAAGGATTGAATATGAAGCAAGTACAGCTTGATACTATAGATAGTCGTCTGGAGTATTTATGTGGAATACTTTTTAGCAATAATAAGAAATTGTTAGTTTGCTTGGTATACAAGCCTCCCTCCATTGTATATTCTTGTTTGAGTTCTTTACTTTATAATCTGTTTATTGATAAAATGTCAGAAGTAGATGCTGTGGTCCTTCTTGGTGACCTCAATGTAGATCTTCTTGACTGTAATAAACCTGAAACTAGATTTTTGAGCCAACTATTAAAATCACTAAATCTCATTCAACTTATAAGAGAGCCAACTCGAGTTACTGAAACTTCTGCAACGCTAATTGATCACATCATTATAGACAAAAGCAACCCTGTCAAAAATATTGGTGTGGTTGACACTTCAGCTATTTTTGATGGTAGAGGAAAGAAAATAACTGATCACAAATTAGTTTATTGTGATATACCCCTGGTGAAACGGGTTGCTAATGTAAAGTTTATAACTTACAGAGACTATTCAGATTTTGATATGGATACATTTATTGATATTACTTCTAACACTGACTGGAAAGAAGTTTTATCACTGTCTACAGTGAATGACGTAAATAAGAGTTTGTCCTCTAAAATGCTTCATGTGTTTGAAGTGTGCGCTCCCATTGTGAGAAAGAGAGTAACTAAGAAAAAGGCTCCTTGGAGGGATGATACGATAAAACAGTTGACAAAAATAAAAAACAAATATAAAATTGAATCCAGCAAGAGCAAAACTGTAAGCAGTAAAGGAGCTTACTGTAAAGCACGAAATAATCTTAATTCTGCAATTAGAAAGGCTAAAAGAATTTATTTTCAAAATCAATTTAAAAATCACAAGGATTCCAAATCCTTCTGGTCCACAATCCGTGTTAGTGGAGTTTTAGGAAGTAATAATAATAATTACAACCATCCATTCCATCCAGATGAAATTAATGAATACTTCGTAAATATGGGAGCAGGAAACCGTATCTCCTATGATACACTAAATTTGTATAGAACTAACACTCAAGATCAAGTAAAGAATTCTTTTAAGTTTAAAACTGTAAGCGAACTAAAGGTGATTGAAGCAATGAATGCCATCAAAACCACAGCGACTGGTATAGATGGTTTATCCGTTCAAATGGTGAAGGCGGTCAGTCCATACTGCATTAGAGCTATTACTCATCTGATAAATTTGTCACTGTCTACATGCTGTTTTCCAACCGCCTGGAGGAAATCTATTGTCATTCCACTTCCTAAGATTAAAACACCAATTTCAATTTCTGATCTCAGGCCCATATCAATAGTAACAGCATTGTCAAAAATACTGGAGAAGGTTGTCGCTAGTCAACTAGTGCCATTTATTGAAAGTGAAGATATTCTACCAAAATGTCAATCTGGTTTTAGGAGAGGATTTTTTAGTCTCGGGCTTAAGTCTTACCTACGGTAATAGCTTCTTCCCTTTAGGGGGAAATTTGCTAATTCTTCCCTATAGGGGAAACTCACTAAAAGTATCTTATTTGTTAAGAGTTAATTTTTAGTTTTGTGATTGTGTGACCTTTTAACTGTATCGCGCCACTTATAAAGGTTCATTTTCATAAAATTTATAATATTGTCGGCCGGTCCATATTCAAAACTGTAGGTATTTCATTGTTGTGATTGTTCCTACAGGGTACCGGCCTACTCAAACTTAATATTGTATCCGTCGAATTTCGACGGGCACCTACTAGTATTCATAAACTTCTATTATAGGTGAAAATAACGTTTACCAGTACAAAAAGTAATAATACAAATAATTATTATATGTTTCAAGTTCGTTTAAGTAAAATAAAAGTATTAAGATTGATGTAATTTTTTTATGTCATGGTTGCACAAATGTATTTAAAACAAATTTATTAAAACTCATTAATATACGTAATCAATGTTTTTTCTTCTATGGTGCCTCCTATTCTGTATTCGTCCTTTACTTTTCCATCTTCACTTAAAGGTTAAACGAAAACGAAACTAGAGATGTGCGATCCAGTGACTTTGCTGGATCAGTGACTTCAGTGACAGCGCCAAAGAAATATCAGTTACTTTTACCGGTGACTTGGCACCAGTTACTCCCGCAGTTCATCGTAACAACTCCAGCGATAAATTACCCCTTTTTGACACTGTTATTTATCAAAGTTAATCATGACCTTATAAGGAATCAACAGCTCACTTATTGGCATTAGAATTAAATATATTTCATAAAATAGGACAACAAGTAATAATTAAAATTCTTAGTACAACTACAAATTCTCATTTATCTACGAAAACATTTAGGAGTATCACTAAACAAATATTAATTACCTAGAAGTAAAATAATAAAGTTGTTACTAAATCATAAATAAAGAAAGCTTGTAAAAAGACTACTTAATTATACAAATAACAGTCATCGGAAAATTGTATTAACAGCGCTTTAGTTAGTAAACGCAAAACAGCGACTTGCATGAACAATGCGGGCTCGTGTTGTCACTGAAGTCACTGGCGCTGGTTCGTAGTTCGTCCATCTCGTCTATGCCCAGCTCCAAGCTCCAGCGACAGCGCCAAGCACCAAACAGCGCCAAGCTCCAAACAGCGCCAGCGCCACAAACCTAGAGGCGATACCTCGAAACCACCAAACAGCGACAAGTGACAGTGACCAGTGCCAGCTCCAGCTCCCAGCGACAGCGACAGCGCCACGACCTCGAAACAACCAAACAGCGACCGGTGACAGTGACCAGTGCCAGCGCCAGCGCCCAGCTCCAGCTCCAGCGACAGCGCCACGAACCTAGCGGGGATACATTGAAACAACCAAACAGTGACAGCGACTTTTGAGTGAGTGAATTCGTACTGTCACCGAAGTCACTGGAGCTGGTTAGAACAATTTCCTGGCACCAGCTCCTTTAGTGCCGAACAAATATTAGCGCCAAAGTCACCGGTACAGAAATATTTAACAACCCTAAACGAAACTACGAATGAACATTTGAACAAACGAACATGGAACTGAAGGAACAACAAAGAATCTAACCTTCAAATTCTTCAAATTAGTAATTTTTCAAAGTTTTAAATTGCTTCATACTAAAGTCAGTGTGAGATAATTATTTTAAGAATTTTGTGGAGTCTGCAAAGTGATACTTTTAAAGGACGTAGTAAGTAATCATTTGGGTAAACTTGAATGGCTATAAGTTATTTAATTTCATTATGTTTGTAAATTCTGTTCAGTCACAGCAAAACCGGTGGTATGGCGATATCTACTATTATGTTTGTAAATTCTGTTCAGTCATAGCATAACCGGTGGTATGGTGATACCTACTGTCCTGACAATAAGCCTATCACACAAAAACTTCTGTGTCAAAGTGGGATTAATTTATAAGTTAGATAATAGGTCTTTAGATAGATAGGCCTAGGTCTCTAGCTTACTAAAAAACAAATTTGCTCACAGTGGTTAATTTACATGAGTTGTTTGATGTTTATTGTGAAATTGAATCAATATTGATGATGTTGTTGACAAATATTTATTGTAATATCAATGGTATCGATAGAATATGTGTTATAATAGGCCTAAGCTTGAACTGCTCATGAAAACGTACCTCTTCAAATTTAAATAAACATGTTTAAAGTCACAACCCTGGTAAACAGACCCTCACAAAGTCCCTGTAAACAAAAACTACTTTGTAACTCATCTGAACCCAGATCGCTCCCACACAAGATAACATTTTTAGGATAGGACCTAAGTTATATCCTAAATGACGATAAAATTTGAAAATACACCCTCGTATAGGCCTACTTTGAAACAGATCTGTTAATCTGAAATCAAAGTACGGTAAGTTAACATCATACTTATGCGACCTTTGCCACATAGGCTATCAGGGCCGTGAAGTTATTTAGATAAATAGATTCAATCAGTCTACTAAATGGATTTGAAGTGCAATCAAATGGCCTAATTTCATGTAAAATCATGTTGGTATTGTAATTGGTTTTTTATTGGTAAAATTAAAAAATAAGTCACACCTAGCCATTTTCAGGACCATCATTTTTCACATGAACAAGTTTCTCATACTTTGTGCGAGAGGTATTCCTGCAGATAAAAAAAACTAATTTAAGATAAAAACTCACCTAATTTTTAGAGCTTATGGTATCACAATTTATTCCTTTGGTGAAATCGGTTTCAACACAATTTACGAGTTACCGGTATCATAAGCCACTTGGGTCAATCCATGTCAAATCAACCACACCATGACACCCATATTCTCAGATTTTGATGAAACAGTATAATTTATCATCTTATATCCCTAAGCATCCATACCGGTATACAATTTTTGGGCAGTAGGGCCTATTTCAAACGGTTTATTTTTTAAAGTTCATTGAAGTTTTTGTTATTTCATGTTTTTTTCCCCTTAGGTGGAATAGTTTTTTTAAACTGGAATAGTAAGTGAGTTTTGAAATATAAGTTGTCAAGGCTTTGAAAGATGAAGTTAATATTTTGTATTAGCAGAATTTTAACTGGTCTAAATGGGTTTTGGGCAAAATTAAGAGGTCCTTTTTAATAACAGATTAGGCTACATAGTATATGCCGTTGTATCTTATAGCCATACTTTCCAACCTCTCTACCATCCAAAGTGTGAATACAGGTACAGTACGGTAACTTAAATATTGCCTTCAGACAGATTGTCAAAACATGCTAGGCTATAACATTGTTTTACTGAAACCATAAATATTATAATCTCGGTATATTCATTTATTAGCCTATATGCGATAGGCTAAGTTAAATGATCGTTTCTCATTTGGTATAGATTAGTACCTTTGTTATGTTGTAAGTTACTTTAAATTTAAAGCTAATATGAAACATTTCAGACTAGAACTATCGCAAATCATTCAGCCTCTGAGCCACAGTAAACCTTTTGATTAGTGGTGGGAACAACTGATTGAAAACAATCGATTCAATCGGCTGTTGGTGATTAACCGACTGGTCGGTTGTTGTCCTAATAATGATTGAGTAGTCATTCTCAGTGTTAAGAGTGAAACCAGCCAAAACTGGTCTAGACGGTTGTTTTATCAACTAACTGAAATAAGTCGTTGGGAATGATACCGATTGGGAATGATACCGATTGGGAATGATACCGACTGAAAATAGTCAATATGTTTTTTAAACTGTGGTTTTCTAGTGTAGGATCAAAACCAATCTTAAACTGCCTGCTTTAGTCGATTAATTTATCAGCAGACTGAAACCAATTGTTGCTGAAATCAGTCTAGAAGTTTTAAATAGTTGTTTTATTTTATGTTTTAAGACTAAAACCAGTCATATAGGTAGCTAATTGGTTATTTTATGTAACAAACTTAAATCCATCTTAAATTTACCAACAGTTATTTACCTGCATTAATAAAGTAGTTTACTGTTTGTTGCGATCTCGTTCTCCCCCCCCCCCTATACAAAACAACAAACCCCCGCCTCGTTCTCACCCCCCCCCCCCCGCCTGACTGAGCTCTTCTTGTTCATGTCTGAAATACCAGTCAGCATAAATTATATAATTTTTGAATTTGTTCTGAATTTGGCGTCCATGGCTGATATTTCAGAGGCATCTGTTGTACCCGTTTAGTCTGCTTTTGTTGTCGATCCTTTAATTTTTTCAGTCCTAATAGAAAACTAGAAAATGTGTGCTGCAAACATTTTATAGTGAATGTTAGTGATTTTAATAGGTTAATTTAAAAATTGAGTGACTATAATCCAAGAAGGTCATAAAAGTAGTTCTTTTAGTATTTGATTGTAAAATTAAAGAACTTTGTCTTTGGAGTAGTTTGTGCATAAAACTGTATATCACAGCACCTGCCCGTACCTTCACTTCTCGCCACAAAAAAGTGAAATCAACTCAGTTTAAGATGAATTTTTCCTTCTAGCTAATATTGATTTTCTTCCTAGCTCTTTATCTTTCTCATGCCAATTATATACAACTAGTTGGTACCCCTCATGTAAGGATAGACCCATGTCTATATCAAGGACCCAGAATCATACAATTTTTTTCCATCACAAAAAATGTTGCTGGTTTCAATTTTTGTTGTTGATAAAATCACTCTTTATGTATTTATTTAGTTTTAACAGAAATAAATAAATTATATAGTCTGCATACAAAATTACCAATGTTTTGAAAATTAATTTTATTTGGATTCCAGGCAATTGGTCACGGCTAAATGGCCGCCGGCAGCATTGATTTGGTTGATGAAGATGCAGCAGACTTGCAGTTCCCTAAAGGTAAGTTTAAAAAAGTTACATAATAATTTTGCTCTATGGACAGTGTCTTCGTAAACATTTTTGCTATAGGTCTTCTTACATTATTTTCCTGATAATTCTGCATAAATATAAAGTAAACCCACAAGAAAATATATTTGGAATTTCTGTATCTCCTATGATTCAAAAAACCTCTCGTTTAACATTGCTATTGTTAAATCAATCATCTAATCAAATAAAATCTTCTCCATAAGATTAATATGGACATTTTAAGGGTCAAAATGCATTAACCAACCTGCTTTTGTACTTACAGGATTATCTGGGCGAAACATTACGACTATTTAGTTGCAGTTTCAATAGCAGCTTCACATTAGGATGGAAATGGCTCTTTCCATTCCGATAATTCATAGAATATTCAATATGCTCATCAAAAAAGCAATTACTGAATTCCGTTTGATTGCTCTTTGACAATATATGGTAGTTTAAAGTAATATTAAAGTTTATTCAAATATTGCTGCTGATATCGCGATATCCTACAAACTTTGAGACTTTCGGCAGAATATTACTATTTATAGAAATCTTATTCCAGTGCAAGCTTTTTGTTATTTTTTGTTCAGTTTCATTCCCATGTGTCTGAACTTCAGTTTATAACCTTAATACATAAAAGCCAAAACCCTCACTCACTCATTATTAATTCTCCAACTTCCCGGCATGTTTGAGTGGTGAAATGTAGTACATTGGTTCTTTAGGTTTAACCCATTGTGGAAGGAATAAATGGGCATTTTACATGGCCTTTGGGCAGCAATTAATTTCAATGAATTTGTAGACATTTGGTAAAAGGGCTATAAAAAGAAAACCGTTTTAGATATCATAATAATTCTTTCACCATCTTGTTTATTATGAAATTCCTCGCCGAAATAGGTACAAATAGGTACAGTTTATATATATATATATATATATATATATATATATATATATATATATATTATTTAGAAATAAAATGCAATATATTATACAAAAATATAATTTACAAAAAATAAATTTGTAAAAGTAAAATGGGATGAAAACCGTTAGAATGGTCTAAAATGTAATAATGCAATTATTTCATGATCTACAACTAATTCCCTATGCAAAACTGTAATAAATTATTTTTTTAACCTAAAAATGCATTTTTTAAATGTTACAAAAATGCATACCAAGGCTGATTCTGGGCCTATCTTCATTTCATTGCTATTGCTTCATAGTTCTGTGCACTTTTTCACTTCACTGCTTCTTGGAAAAACTAACAAATATAAATAAAAATATATATACACACTATTTACACTCTCACTTTACAGTTTGGCCCGTCCAATCCTATTACTTCACGGTCAAGGAAATCCAGCTCGTGGGTGCTAAGACCGGCTAAAACCGATTCGTCATTACGTCTAATGTAAACTAAATTGTCTTCCAAATCATCCTCTTCTTCCTCACTCTCACTACACAGTAAAAGTCTGTCGACCTCAGAACTACCGAGATTTTCATGGTTCACTAATAATGCACAAACGCGAGTTCAATCAATAACAGTCGAAGAAACACTGCCAATATCATACCAAAACAAACAGAAGTGGCATTTTAGCGGCGAAAAAAGTTGCCAAATATAAAACAAAAAATATTTCAACCCACGAGAATCTTTATTGATAATAAAATGCTCTAAATCAATCTCAGTTTGTTATAAAACAGTCAACTATAGCGTTTATACGCTGATGAAAAATCACAGTTTTAGACGACCATGCGGCGTCATTATTATTATTCTTGCTTGATAAAAACCAGGGATTTTATTATGAAACATTGTCAGATATACTCATAGACGAATGAAAAAGTGAATTGAGGAGCAATCTGTCGGATTTCCATCGAACTACAAGGACTACTGACGCCATGAATGTAATGAATGAGCGGCACTCGTGAGTCGGCATTTGGCCCTGCCGCGGACGCACGAGTAACGCTTGTGAGTCATCGCCAATGGCTTAAGATAAGAAAGTTTGAGTGTTTTAATACCGATTAAACTATAGGGCTTTGCCACAAGGGGCCTCAAAGTTACCATGTAGCCTATTCCTTATGGACATTCATTTTGTTTTGAGCTGAAGAAAATTCAAACAGCTGATCTTGATCCGTAGTAGTTCCACGGGCTGACCACAGAATGCAAACTCACGTCATAGTTTACGCCAGCGAATTTGAATGAGTCTCCTAGTATTAGTGTGAGCGTGATTGTGTTTAAATTGTGAAACAAATACATGGCGGACCATTCAGCTAATGTTGGCTAGAAGCTTCCTGACCGATTCCCTTCTCCTCGTTGCCAGCCAGTAGCGACTTGGCAGATTTGAGTTCCCATTTTATGTTATACTTTCTATTTCCCCTTTAGAGTTTGAGAACGCTGAAACGCTCCTGATCTCTGAGGTGCACATGCTGCTGGAGCACCGGAAGGCCCAGAATGAGAGCGCTGAGGAGGAACAGGAGTTCTCTGACGTGTTCATGAAGACGCTCACCTACACGGACCGGTTCCGCAAGTTCAAAAACAAGGAGATCATCGCATCTGTGCGGAAGTAAGTTAACAACTACGTTGATACAGTATCCTATATGTAAAATAAACTGATGTATTAAAAGATTCTGAGCTAACCACTCAACGGATTTTTTATGATTTTTTTTAGGAAAGGTAAATTTGAGTAGAAGGGCATGTCAAGAAGCCATTTTCATTTGGAGTTTTAATTTTTAAAAATCTGGCAGTTCACGTGAACATTTTAATTTTTTTTTCAAAGACTAATCATATAAATTTTTTAATCATATGGTAAATTCCATAACTTCAAAAAATTCCTATAGAATAGAAATTATAGGGTGAGGATAGTTTTTAAACATAATAATAATATAGAGTAAACATCACGTGTTAATAATCCTTTGTTTTAGTTTATGTGGGCAGGGTCCTGACAAGCAGCTAGTTCGTTAAAACTGATTTGAGTAAATAAGAAAAGTCATAAACACATAAATTTGGATTTTACCTTAAAAGGCTGTAGGCTCCAGTTTATAAAAAGTAAAGGAAAGGTATGCATAAGTTTTCTAGATTGTTATCTCAGAGCGGTCAAATTTTCCTTGCTGCATCAAGATGAAATTCCCTGTCAAACATACTTAGCGGAGTTACTTTTTTGAAAGACTAACTGTTTACTCTCTCACCCGACAAACTCTTAAGCCTTTCATGCTAGGGGTTGAACCACCCTAGAGGAAAGACCCCTCAGTGGATTGTGGAAACCAGATGGGTTGGAGGTCTTCCTGGGATGGAAGGTCTTCGCCTGTTGGGCCTGCGAGGTTAGCAGGGTTGGAGAGCGAAACAACCTGAGGTTGACCTGCTCTGTCCCTGGGTGTTGGATTAGTTGAGGCGTGACTGGCAAGCCCTGCACCGCCTTTCCCGCCACTGCATATCCCTTTCTGTCGGTGGCTGTGCAATATCCCAAAAGAGAAATGTGCCTGCCTTCTAATACCTCAATACTAACACATTAACACACTGGCCTTTCACACTCTTTCTATTGTTTTCATTAGATATTATCACTGAGCTACGTACTTTATGAACATTTTCAAGGTTTTATTTTGCGTAAAGTCTAAAGTGCGCCCATACCGTAGCAACTGTTTGCTTCTTTATGTAAACATTTTTTAAGTTCTAAAAAGTATTAATTGTCTTGTCATAGAATGAGAAAACATGCTCTTGTTAAATGTGCAGCCTCTCATTTGCTAACAGCTAACTCGGGCTGCAACGAGCGGAGGACATTTTATATTGTAATCATGTACTTAAAAATGTTTTGTTTGAGGCTACAGAACTATGATTTCATCATTTCACACCACATGTCTAGAATATGAATTATATTTTTGTCATCTTAGATGATGCTGTTTATCTATATTTATTTAATAATAATGCTATTATGGTTTTTCATCGCTATCAATGTTTTGTCTTGATTTCAAGCTATATGGTTCTTCATTGTGGAAGGAAACAAATAGATGTGCTACTCCAGTGCCTAAAATAAGTCAATTCCTAGCATCAACGTCACACGGGATGCAAGCTCCCATTTGCTGGCATACAATTTTGTTTTTCTACAATCAGCTGACAGCCGGCGCTCACCTGATGTGCCGGCTTGCATCCTGAATGACGTCACAAACCTGCGCAATAGCACACCTATTTGTTTCCTTCCATCATGGTTGGTTCTTAGTACTGGACACCGTAGCTCAGCATGTTTTACCAGTCACGGTAGCTCAGCATGTTTTACCAGTCACGGTAGCTCAGCATGTTTTACCAGTCACGGTAGCTCAGCATGTCGGTCGTACTCAAGTGTAAGTTGATCCTGGCTAACTGCAGTGATACTTTTTCACTAGCGGTCTCCACTTGCCCATTAGGGTGGGCCGAAAAAACAAAATATATATTTTAAAATCGTAATACCATGGAAAAGTTGCCATTTGGGAAGACTAATAAGGGGCATTTTGTATTAAACAAATTTGTAATTGACTTCTTCACGATTGTAATAGTTCAACATAATAAGTTTTACAGCCAAATAAAATAATATTTAAATATAATTTAACGCTATCCATATCTTCCGGACGTGCAATAACTTCAAAGTAAATGCAATTTCGAGTGGAAATCACAAATGAAGGTAGATTCACCAGAAAAATGAAGTCCAACAAATAATAGCTTTATGTTATTTTATTTATATTCAATACAAGTTAAAATTTATACAAACAAACCTTAATTGATTACAACTAATTAACAATAGTAATTTGTAAAGAAAATACAAGTTTGTAAAGAATAAAAGTTCAGGAAATTCATTTTGAACAATCGGATACTTCTCAGTTTCTAATAATTCTTAGCTTGTGGAATCTGATTTATGAGCGAAGCTATGCATTGTTGACCTTGATAGCATTGTCATTCTGATAAAGCCATCCCTAGTCTCAACTCCACAAACTTCCCGAGGCACTTCTGTTACCAATTTTACGCATTGTTCAACTGCCTGGGTGTGAACTGGAAATTTCTTGATTATTATGTCCCAGTTAGAGACTGAGAGACTTTAAATATGTGTTTTAATCTCATCGAAAGTGATATATTTTATTAATGGAAGAGAAGACAAACCACAATAAATCCAGTTAATAATTTCCGTGTAGTCTTGAGCCTGGAAATTGAGTTTTGGCACGTTGTGTCTAACTGGCCTGCCTTTAGAATTCGTCAAAGTCTGAGCTGCCTTGTGTGTTTTGTGTTATCTTGTGTCTTTGCCACAGTTAAATGTTCCGGATGAGCGAAAACACCATTTCGTTGTATCACAGGGTTGACGCCCTTACGTAAATCATCAGACAGACATCTTGTGGGATTGGAATGTTTGGTAAACAAGTTGTGGCCTAAAGTGCTTAGTCGGGATTGGAATGTGTGGTGTAAAGTGCTTAGTCGAACCATGGCTAAGCAGTATGACTTGAAAATAAATAAAACTATTTCTTGAAGTTGAGTTGTGGGGATTTATCCTTTATCTTGCAAATCACTTGAGAAGATTGTACCGGTGGCGCGATCAGAAACTCTAAAATGGTTGCTGGACAATGCAGTTGGATTTGGTTAAATTCTCATTTGCCAGTTATTAGAAAAAACTATTTTTGACACTTTAAACCTCGGTCAGTTTGGCTATCCTCACTAGAAGAATACTGGCTTTCTTTGTGGTTGGCTCGAGCAAGTTATGGCGTGTATGAGAATTTGATTGATTTGACCGCTGTTGCGCGAGCGGCAAACTTTAACCAATTCAAATTGTTCTGCTTTAAAATCACTTTTAGTTTGAGTAAGAGTCGATTAGCTCTATTACATTTTAATGTTATAAGTTAAATGCGATAATAAGTTATAGTAAATATCTAAAGGTTTCAGAATTTAGCACAGTTTAGAGCACATGCGCGACTGGAAATGTGATTTTTCAAACTTAAGTAAACTTTGGAGCATGCGCGACCGGAAGATATAAATCAATCTGATTGATGTTGTTTTCCTTTATTAGTCTCCCCAAATGGCAACTTTTCCATGGCGTTACAACTCAAAAATCCCTTTTGTTTTTTCGGCCAATGTGACTAAAGCTTCTGTCTTTAGATCGCCACACAGGCCCATTGGCTTATGGTTACAGGCAGTTTAGATGTTTTAAAAGAAAGAAGAGAGAAAGAAAATAGAGTACATCCTTAATCACCAAACATTTGTATATTTTGTTTGTCCACACTTATCAGCAACACATTTTTGATTTGTTTACAGTTTATTAACCCAGAAAAAGCTACACAAGTTTGAACTGGCCTCGATAGCAAATCTTTGTCCAGAAACACCAGAGGAAGCAAAAGCTCTTATTCCCAGGTAAGTCAAAAGTTAAGCTGTGGGAGAAGGCCTGTATTAGTTACTTCTGATGCTGCCCTCTCCACTTCTGGTTATTGTCGGTGTGATTTGAGTTTGTATTTATTTTGTTTTTTATTCTAATTTGAGTTTGCGGAACTAACCTTCAAATTTGACAGTTTAAAAAATTGGCAATCCTTATGCCTATAGCTAAGTTTCATATTAAAGAGAGCAGGACCGTACTCAAGGGGGGACAACTGCCCCGGGGCCCGGGCCCGTCAGGGGGGCCCGGGCTCATCGAGGAGGGGGCCGGCTGGGCCGGTGTCACACTTGGATCCGGACGGCAACAAGGGCCACACCACCAGGCCTGCCCAGGGGCCTGTGAATGCTGATTACGGCTCTGACAGAGAGATGGGCCGAGAACAATTATGCCCCCTCATGGATATTTGAAATTACTCCCATGAATATAATTTATATTACTAATGTTTATCAATCACTTACAAATATTAAAGTACAGAAAAATTGGTATATAAATTTATGCCTGCAACATTTTTTTACCAGTGGGTGGCCATGCGTCCCGTTTTGAACAGGGCTGTCTCTTTGTTTCAAGCTTTTAAGGGGTTCCCTCGGTTTCAGAGAATTTCCTTTTTTTTCACTAATTAATGAAAAATATATATGTAGGCCTAAATATTTTTGGAGCATATCAGGGTTGCACTGACTAAGATACCATGGAGTTTTGCGGGAATTTTGGGCCTCGGAAAACAGTGGATTATGGGGACAGTTTTCGGCTGAACCGGGAATTTTAAGTAGCGATGTGCTCTATATTCCAGTTGGTGTTCACGCGATACGAAATTTATTATCAACATCATAACGATGTAGTCGCAATTGTAGACAAATACTCCATGTGATCTCGATTGTCAGCGACACTACTGATCTAGTAGTGATCGACGGAAACTTTCTGCTATGCCAATGCAATTGTCATATACAACGCGATGCGGACTCGATTGTCAGCGACACTACTGATCTAGTAGTGATCGACGGAAACTTTCTGCTATGCCGATGCGATTGTCATACACAGCGCGATGCGGTCTCGATTGTCAGCGACCCTACTGATCTAATAGTGATCGACGGAAACTTTCTGCTATGCCGATGCAATTGTCATATACAACGCGATGCGGTCTCGTTCACCGGCGGCATTAATGATGTAGCAGCGATCATCGAGTGTTCAATACTCATTAAAAAGGTTTTGTAAATATGACCATGTTTGATTACTTCATTACACTTGGAAAATTCTATAGTCTATAGATCTATGGCCTGTGGAAACCGAGTTAGGAGTTTCACATTCTTCAGAGGAAGTATTATAATCATCAAAACTTTTAAGATTCGCCAGGTTGAACCTTAACAGAATCTAGGTCATTTAAAAAAATTCTAAACTGGATTCAGCTGCCAGTTTGCTATTAAGTAATTTCTCCTTCTACTAAGAGAGATACGGTATTTTATAGTACAGTTTAGTTTTGACTTTGACTATACTTGTGACTGATTCTAAGAAATGCTCTAACACAATATGTTTTGAAAAGATAGTTTTAAAAGAATTATTTTTGGAATAAAGAAACTACAGGATTGGCAGATTTTCCAGGGGAACAAAATTTACTAAACTTTGCTGAAGCTGAACTCCCATATTGAAAACATTAAAGACGAAACATTATTTTTTAATTTACAGCATAATATAATTACCTATTTAAAAGTAATCTAATCTGTAATTCAGTTTATTGGTTCTATTTAGTAATAAATGTATAAATAAAATCTTCTTTTTTTACATTAATTCCCAAGGTAGATCTATTTTAAACACAATTTCATCCTAAAAACTGACTAAAACATGTTATTCTATTAAAATGATCATAATGTTCCTGGACACTCTTCTTTCCCCCGGAAGGTACCCCCCCTACCCTATAATATCCCATTTTTGTTTGGATCAAAAAATTTATGACCACCCTTGTAATGGTGTAAAAATATGACTTGCTTAGTAAAAATGTAGATAGCTCTCCCAACTTTAGTCTATTTCATGCGTTGTAATATGCCCTCGATTTAGGACGTTACAAACTACCGAGGGACCTCGTACGTTTCATTATTGTTGTGGAGATTGTTGTTACTGCCTTTTTTTGGGGTTTGGGTGGGTGTTAATTGTTATATTTGATGACGTAATACATTTTAGGATTTGTTTTAGTTTTCTTGATATTTTACATCTACAAAATAAGTAAATATTTACTTTAACATTACATTAGAACTGAAGTACTAGAAGTACTAGAAGTACTAGAACTACTAGAAGTGAATAACTGATACTAGAGTTCTTTTAATCCATAACTTTGCTTTATCAAATACAATTTTTGAGAATTAATAAAATGTTTTTCCTTGAGTTTGTTGATGAAGTGGGTCAAATTAAAGTCTAAACATTAATAAACCTCTTCATTTCACTTTGTATTACTTTGTAACCTCAATCATAACTTTTAGCATACAAGTTGCGTGATTACGTTTACTAGTTGTGATAAACTAGCCTACACCTTTGTCTTTCCATAATTGTACTAATGGCCTTAATACAGTTTACTACCTAAACGAATTTCATTTAGTGTCTTGATCATTTGGTGGGATACTTTACTAGGTGTACGCTCATTACTCGCGTATAAGGATAATTGAAACACATGATCAAACTTAAATCGAGTCTCATAAAAAATTCAATATCTGATTTGAGTAACATCATCAGAATACATTCGGTTATCATTTAACTGCCGCCAGAATCTGGGTGTTATGTCTATCTAGCTATAGTTTTAGTCACTTCTCCCTTAAGAATCAATTATCGTGGTAGCTGAGAGGGTATCGCACTGGCTCTTGGAGCGAAAGGTCGCAGGTTCGGATCCCGCCGCCGACCTAACTTTTTATCCGTAGAAAAACATACATACATTTATCACTTGTTTTTATTAAAGTAAATGTTGTATAAATACGTAAATTTATTTATTTTTAAAATAAATTGAAGATTTCAGGCATGGTTTGTTGTTAGGATTGGCATGGGTGCGTTATCTTAGAACAGAGTATATTGGGCTAAGCAGTGACTTTAGCAGTGTGGTTAATTTAACTTTTAAGAGAACAGCGAGTTTCCTATATGAACTAATGTTAACAATTTCTATAGACCAAGGCAAAATATCCTTAAGCATTAACAATAAGTCGTCAGGTCCAGTTATTTAGATGAAAAAATGATATTTCAATATATTGTTTCAATAGCCTAGGCTATCATGAAATTAAATGCTATAAACATGGGTTGGTCCAAAACCGTACATGAAACTTCTAAAATGGCAAGTAGCCTAAGTGTATAGGCCTACATTTTATAGCCATAGGTCCAAGTTTATGATGAAAACAGCTTACTATAATCCAAACCTAGGATATTTCAAATCATTTCAGATAACCTGTATAAAAGGCTTAGTTTGGTTAGAATAGTTTAAAGGTTTTGTTTTGGTTCGCAACAACATTCCTGGTAATGTTTAAAGTATTTAACAACAGTTGTATTTTACAAAATGATATTTCAATATATTGCTATAGCCTAGGCTATCATGAAATTAAATTCTATAAACATTGGTTGGTCCAAGACCGTACATGAAACTTCTAAAATGGCAAGTAGCCTAAGTGTATAGGCATACATTTTATAGCCATAGGTCCAAGTTTATGATGAAAACAGCTCACTATAATCCAAACCTAGGATATGTCAAATCATTTCAGATAACCTGTATAAAAGGCTTAGTTTGGTTAGAATAGTTTAAAGCTTTTGTTTTGGTTCGCAACAACATTCCTGGTAATGTTTAAAGTATTTAACAACAGTTGTATTTTACAAAATGATATTTCAATATATTGTTGCTATAGCCTAGGCTATCATGAAATTACATTCTATAAACATTGGTTGGTCCAAGACCGTACATGAAACTTCTAAAATGGCAAGTAGCCTAAGTGTATAGGCCTACATTTTATAGCCATAGGTCCAAGTTTATGATGAAAACAGCTAACTATAATCCAAACCTAGGATATGTCAAATCATTTCAGATAACCTGTATAAAAGGCTTAGTTTGCTTAGAATAGTTTAAAGCTTTTATTTTGGTTCGCTGCAACATTCCTGGTAATGTGTTTAAAGTATTTTACAAAAGTTGTATTACCAGTTTAACGTCGGTTTACTCTTACTGTAATCCAACCCTAAGCTATGTCAGATCATTCAAGATAACCTTCCGAAAAAGGCTGTTTGGTTAGAATAACCTATAGCTTTTATTGTGGTTACCTACTACATTACTGGTAATGTATTTTAGGTAATGTAGACAATTTTTATTATTAATTTAGTGAAAATATAACCTAGCAAATAATTGTCCTGCAAAATAAATTTAAAGGTTTTCGCTTTTAATTTAGTGAAGATATAACCTAGCAAATAATTGTCCTACAAAATAAATTTTAAGGTTGTTCGCTTACTGTGACTAACTTCGCATCAACGCTTTCTAGACAGATTGAGGCTTTGTATACTTTTTACACATGACAATCACAATATTACCAATTGTCTAAGAAAATGAAATAAAACAAACTATTTAATAAGTTAAGTTAATATCTTAGTATCTACAGTCATCAAAAAGTTATTTGGAGTTTTTCGATCTGCCACACGCATCGTCTGTCGTCTGCCACTGTTACAATTGTTGCCTCTGACCGACTGACGATATTTACACAGAGTAGGCGTACTAAGGGAATATTAACTGTATGGATATTTTTTTTAAAACGTACACTTAATAATTTATAAAATAATAAATATGCTCACAACTTAAAAATATACTTCGATTTATCTCTCTTGTGTGTTTTTTGTTGGTAAAAAACTTTTTATCCAGTATAACAAAGTATACTCTAGTAAACTAACTATTGTTACTCTGTTGTTGAAACATAGACATCGGCTAAATTTTAACGATTCAAGTACTACTAAAATGGCTTCCAATGTTATTCTTATGGAAAAAAAATAAATTTGGTTTTAAGATAATTTGATTAATACTGAACGAAATTATCTGAATAACGAACTCGACCGAGATTTTGACCTGTTAAGTTTTTCTGGAAAATTTTAAGTTTAACTGTGGAGGCGTTCTCGAGTTATTGTGGTCACAGACACGCCAGTTGAGTTGATTCTCTTACCAGTCTAAGCAGTAAAGTTGTGTATAAGGTTACTTTCACTTCGTTCAATTATCCAACTATTCTTTTGTATCATTAAAATGTTCACAATTTTTGTACAGAACGATTGCCAAGTAATTGTCATATTGCATGATTTGTAGAAGTTGGTGAGTGTAAAATAAAATATAATAAATTTAATATTCAATACCAGTCTGTATCCCTTTTTTTTCTTTTTGACTGCGAACCAGAGATATTTTTGAGACTAAAATATTGAGTGTTATGGTTTCAACTAATTAATTAATTTTCTGTTGGATGTGCATTTTCTTATTTTAAACTTTTTCTTTAAACGATTGGCTGCTTTTTCACCCATTCTCCCTCTCCTAAGTTGTGTGCAATTTTGCCATGCTAATACAGTACATTTTTTCGCCCTTTTCATGTTTTGGGTGAATTTGCCCAAATCTGTTAAATCACCCATATCTTGGTTGTGCAAGAAATAAGACTAACATTTCTAATCTTAGGATTTGAAGTTTATTTAACTCTCCCAGTGGCATGAAGACTTTGAACGTTTTGGCTGGAGTGGCAGGGTTATTTTGGTGATTTTGCATACTATTTTTTAGAAATTCGTAATAAATCCAATTTTGAAGTAAACATATCAATATGCATATTCATTTTGTCCATAAAAAACTGGAGAATTCGAAAATGTTATAATAAATGAAATTCAGAAAGGTTATTTAAAAAAAAAATGAAAATTTTTAAAAAGATTTGAAAAAAATTATAAATTTTGAAAGTAAAACCTTACTGTAAGCAAACCAATTTTTTTAGATAAAAATGATAAATGTACCAAATGTCGCTCATCTAATTCCCTACGTAGAAATGTATATATGTCATAGAAACAAAAATCTGTATATGAATGATATAGAATAATTAGGAAAAAGTGCAAAATGGCTATTTGTACGCGATCAGTTTGATATTCAAAAATATTACCCCTATCAATATATAAATACTTCAAAACCTTATTTTATTTGAAGGTTATACAATTATACATACAGTAATATAAGAATGAATAGTCTAAAAAATGTTTTCAAAAATTTATTAGATGTGAAATTTGAAATTTTATTTTTGAAAAAAAAAATTTGTTATTCAAAGTGAGATAATTGTTTTATAACACCTAATCATCCCAAATAAGGTAAGTAATATGATTCACTAGTTATGCCCCTACAAGAAAATATATAGTTATATAAAATAATACACACAAATAAAATTTATATCGCGTACTTCATGAGAATGGAACATTATGTTTTTCAGACGAAAAATCAAGTCAGATCGCTTGGTGTCACAAAGTTTGCAAGGGTTTTTTGAACGAATCACAGCAAAGTAATAATTACTTGAAACCTACTGAACCCCATATTCTTTTTACTCGTCAAAGAAAGGAGATTTCAGAAATGGTAAAATATATAATTTTCGTTCAGTTTATTTTCAAAATAATAGCCAATAAATAAAACCATTTGCATTTCTTCGATGTGTTGATCCATCTGAAAATGAGAACTCACGTTGCACAATTTATCACTTTTAGTAATATTTATGCATAAATAATGCGATAAATATTACTATTCACACACACACTACACTGCACTATACATATTTCCAAATATAAACCGTAAATTTATACCGATTACACAGATAAACTCGGATAATAACCACCCTTACAATGAGTAGCAGTACGCCACGTGCCGGGTACAAACGAAACAGATCGACCAACTTCCGTCGTCTTAGGTCATTAGTCACTTGGCGGGACAGGCTTGTAACCTTAGGACAAATATTCAGTGTTCTTTTCTCTTGAAATTGATATAAGAACAAACATATAATATAAAAGTAAACTTCATATAACATGTGTTTTGCCAAACCTCGCATTGCGAGGTTCTGCCACGGCTTGAACACGTAAAATATTACTATTTTATAATTTCGCCACAAGTCTGTCCGATTATATCTCGATGTAAAACTGTGCATCACCGTAAAGGGAATTTATCCCTTTTTGCAGTGGTACCACCCGTTTCTGGTTACAACCAAAATTTACCCCTCTATGATTTCTTGAAACTTACTCTTTTCAGCCATTTCAGAACACATACAAGGCGTAGGCGACTTCGTGCGAAATTGTTATTCAAATATAACTTTCAGTTACATCGATCTACTGCTGCTATAAGGTTCATTCATGTAATAAAATTAAAGTTTAGAATGTTATCTTTCGATTGGTGTAAAGATTATCTGATTCCAAGCACGTTTTCAATGTTATTTCTACGTTTGAAAAAAAAAACTGTCTTAAATCCTCGCGTTGCGAGGGTCGCCACTTGAGATACACGTTTGAAAACCTCGCATTGCGAGGCTTGCCACTGGGAGGGTTAAACTAAAACCTTGACTGCATCTTTACCATAAAACTAACATTATAATTTTTTTCAGTTTGGAGGGTCGTTTTGAAGATGAAGAATTGAGACAAATCCTTGATGATATTCAAACAAAAAGAAGTTTACAGTATTGATCTGACTTTAATGTATGTGTGTACGAAGGATATTGTGTGGGTAATATATATATTTGTAAGAGTTTGAATGTTTTTAAAATAAATGCAGTCTTTTAAATATGTCTGCCTTTTATTATAAAATTTACCCTGATAAAACTTAACCATAACACCAATTTGCGAGTTCAACATATATTGGAATATGTGGAACATGTTGAATATGACAAATACATTTGTAACTATGATCATAAAGTAACAATTAGATGTTTTAATGGGAATTAAAATGTTTGCTAGTACTTTTAAGTCGAGAAAGGCTTGACCTGGCCTGGGCCCTCGTCACACTGCGGTGAATGATAAATAAATAAAGAGAGTTTACTGTCATTGAGCTTCACATACAAGAAATAGACAAAATCAAATTTGCATCTTAGGCCAATGTCAACATACAATAAAAACTGTACAGTCACTCTAAAATAACAGGCAGACTTAGTTAAGTTTACCATAGCAATTATAGCAACAGGTCAATCACCTAATGTAACAAATAGGTAGGACAGGTGTTCCATTATCCTTAGGAGGTTTAGCTTTTACATTTATTTCAATAAAATTGGTATCAATTCTGCAACACTAATACAGTATTTTTTAGACATTTGGTTACCAAAAATAGTTAAATAAAGTGAGTAAACAATTAAGGTCTTAGAAGCTGTGTTTAAGTTTAATGACATTTTCAAAACTGGGCCAACATCAGAGTGCATTGAAATCTCTTGTAACATGTAGGAAATGATATGTAAGGCACAGCACATTCCAACATTCCAAGCCGTGGTTGGCCGGCTAGAGATCACTTCACTTGGTCATCTTATTGGAAGCCGGTGCGGTTCTGAAATGTAATAGTGTGCGGGCTCACTTATTGCAGGCAAGCAAATATTTTGCTGATAAAATAACTACCATGGAACTGTGGTAAATCACAATTCTACATGCTGTTTTGTACATTAGCTTTCTTTTAAGTACAGTGGAAGTAAGTAACCCTAGAACTATATCAAATGTATTTAATGAATATTTTGTCAATGTAGCTGAGGATATTAGTAAGTTTAACTGCAAAGATAAAAATGATAGTATTAATAATAAAAGTGAGCAAGGTATTAAAAAAGGTTTTAATTTTGAATTTGTTGATGCAAGGGAGGTGGAAAAGATAATTAGCTCAATACCCCCGTCGCAGCAAACCTGCGGACTCAGCGAATTTCCAATGCATAATATTTGTCTGAATTCCACATAAAGCCGCAAACCAAGTTTCATAAAAATATATTCACGTATAAGCGATTTTAATTATTCTCCATAAGAATAACATTGGTAATGAGTATGTAGGTTTGCTGAAACAAGGAATAGAAACAATTGGTTTTTATGCAAATATAAGTAGAATTTAACTAGGCGAAGCCACATACTAAGTTTCATCGATATTCAATCATAAATAAGTGATATATGACATTCTAGTTATTCTCCATAAGAATAACATGGGGGCTGAGAAAGCAGGTTTGCTGCAACAAGGAACAGAAAAATGGGTTTTTATATAATTATCAATATAACTCAACCAAGTGAAGCTACATACCAAGTTTTATTAATTTATGTTCATAATTAAGGGAGTCAGTACATTTTACTTATTCTCCATAAGAATAACATGGGGGCTGAGTACGCAGGTTTGCTGCTACGGGAATAATCAACAAAAAATCAATTTGTTGTGCAAATATCAATATACCAGTACTACTTGAAGCCACATACCAAGTTTCATCAACATACATTCATAATTAATCGAGATATCGAATTTTATTTATTCTCCATAAGGATAACATTGGACAACGTACTGTGTTTAGCACTTCGAATATCTCTGCAACGGTTGGGCGTAGAATCACAATTTAAACACCAAAATGATTGTTTTGTGGAACAGAACAGATTAGTAAAAGCAAATGTGAAGTTTACATTAAAATAAACTGAGAAAAAGCCAAATACCCCCGTCGCAGCAAACCTGCGTACTCAGCGAATTTCCAATGCATAATATATGACTTAATACCACTTAAAGCCGCATACCAAGTTTCATAAAAATATATTCATAAATAAGCGATATATACAATTTTAATTATTCTCCATAAGAATAACATTGGGGATGAGTACATAGGTTTGCTGAAACAAGGAATATAAACAATTGGTTTTTATGCAAATATCAATATAACTCAACTAGGTGAAGCTACATACCTAGTTTCATCAATATTCATTCATAAATAAGCGATATATTCCATTTTCATTAATCTCCATAAGAATAACATGGGGGGGTGAGTACGCAGGTTTGCTGCATCAAGGAACACAAAAAATGGGTATTTAGGCAAATACCAATATAACTCAACTAGGTGAAGTCATATAAGAGGTTTTATTAATTTATGTTCATAATTAAGTGAGACATAGCATTTTAATATTTCTCCATAAGAATAACATGGGGGCTGAGTACGCAGGTTTGCTGCTACGGGAATCTTTAGCAAAAAATTTTTTTTAGCAAATAACAATAGACCACAACCAGATAAAGCCGTATACCAAGTTTCGTCAGTATACGTTCATAAAGAAGCGATATATAATTTTGTTCTTATTCTCCATAAGAATAACATTAGACAACATACTGTGTTTAGCACTTTCAATATCTCGGTAACTGATTGACGTAGAAGAATGATTAAAATACCAAATTGTGTGTTTTTTAAAGCTGAATCCAATGGTAAAAACTAAAATTTGACTTTTTCAAAAATTATATGTAAAAAGCTCAAAAAAAAACATTTTTGGGGTTCAAAACCCCCCCAAAATACCCCTTAAAGTAGAGCGATATGGCTGGTTTTCGAACTTAAAGTCATAAATGTTGCTTTACACGTTTATACCAAATTTCATCAAAATCGGACATTTTTTACGAGGGTTATCGCACCCACGGACACATATATATATATATACCCCCGTAGCAGCAAACCTGCATACTTAGCGAATTTCCAATGCATATATATTTATCTTAATGCCACATAAAGCTACATACCAAGTTTCATCAATATACATTCATAAATAAACTATTTATGATATTTTAATTATTCTCTATAAGAATAACATGGCGGCTGAGTATGCAGGTTTGCTGAAGCAAGGAACACAAAAAATGGGGTTTTATGCTTATATCAATATAACTCAACTAGGTGAAGTCACTTACCAAATGTCATTAATTTATTTTCATAATTAAGGGAGATAACACGTTACTTATTCTCCATAAAGATAACATGGGGCTGAGTACGCAGGTTTGCTGCTATGGGAGCCTTTGTCAAAAAATTGTTTTTTTGAGGAAATATCAATGGTCCACAACCAGATAAAGCCGTATACCAAGTTTCGTCAGTATATGTTCATAAATAAGCGAGATATAAAATTTTTATTTTCCTCCATAAGAATAACATTAGACAACGTACTGTGTTTAGCACTTTCAATATCTCGGTAACCAATTGACGTAGAGAAATGATCAAAATACCAAATTGTGTGTTTTTTTAAGCTGAATCCAATGGGAAAAAATAAAATCTGACTATTTCCAAAATGATATGTAAAAAATTCAAAAAACCCATTTTTGGGGTACAAAACCCCCCCAAAATACCCGTTCGGATAGAGCGATCTGGCTGGTTTTCGAACTTAAAGTCATAAATGTTGCTTTACACGTTTATACCAAATTTCATCAAAATCGGATAATTTTTACGAGAGTTATCGTGCTCACGGACACACACACATATATATATATATATATATATATATATATATATATATATATATATATACAGTTTCGAACGAATGGTATTTTTGGGGTCTGGGGACCCAAAACGAAAAGTTATCATGGTCCCGGGCCTAGGTCTTACCATGCCGACTACGGTAATAGCTTCTTCCCTATAGGGGAAATTCGCTAAAACCTTTTTCCCATAAGATTAACATGGGAGATTTTATGAGCAGGTTTTTTTGGATTTTCTCCGCAACCACTTAACCTAGGTTAATAATTCAAAATACTAAATTTTTTGTTTTTTTAAGCTCTATAACATGGTTAAAACCAAAATTAAGTTTTAAAAAAATTTTAGGGTGAAAAATGCAAAAAACTGATTTTTGTAAAATTTAAAACCCCCATAAACCTCTCTTCCCATGGTTCGATTTTTCTGGTTTTCAAACTTAAAGTCATGAATGTCATTTTACACATTTGAGCCAAATTTCATCAAAATCGGACGTTTTTTACTCAAGTTATCGTGTTAACGGACACATATATATATATATATATATATATATATATATATATATATATATATATACATATATATAAATTTGAACGAATAGTGTTTTTGGCATCTGGGGACCTCAAAACAAAAAGTTATCATGGTCTCGGACTTAAGTCTTACCATGAGACCTACGGTAATAGCTTCTTCCCTATAGGGGAAATTCGCTAATAAAAAACTAAAACTCTTCACGATATGATGACATTCCTATAAAAGTTATAAAATATGTCAAAGAATATGTAAGTCGAATTTTAAGCCACTTAATAAATTCATCTTTTGTTTCGGGAATTTTCCCTAATCAGTTGAAAAAATCTAAAATTATACCAATCCATAAGAAAGACGATCTAGAAACTGTGTCAAACTACCGCCCCATTTCCCTCCTTCCAGTAATATCAAAAATTTATGAGAAAATTGTTAGCAATCAGTTATTAAGGTACTTAGAAGAGTCAACATTATTAAATGGTTATCAGCATGGTTTTAGACCTGGGAAATCTGCAATTACTGCAGCAGTATCATTCATAGAATCTATAATTGAATCAGTAGACAAAGGAGAATACACAACTGGAATTTTCATGGACCTATCAAAGGCATTTGATAGTGTCAACCACTCTCAACTGATAAATAAATTGCTAATGTTAGGCATATCCAAGAGATCAATAAAATGGTTTCAGTCATACCTCCACAATCGATGTCAATTTGTAGAAATTGCGCACAAAACACATGACAACAGAGTTTTAAAGTTTTTCTCAGAAACTGAAAATGTGAAATGTGGTGTCCCACAGGGATCGATTTTAGGTCCTCTTTTGTTTCTCTGCTACATTAATGATGCAGGAAACTCACTTGCGTGTTTACCACAAAATAATCTTTGTTTTTATGCAGACGATACAAATCTTAAAGTATCAGCTAATACTGTTCAACAAGTTGAAATCCTGAGTTTTATTGAACTAGAAAACATTGGAAGTTTCTTGCAGCAGCAAAAATTAAAGCTGAATGCTCAAAAAACTAATTTTATAATATTTAAAACCCATCAAAACAAGCAGATAACTGAACCAATTATTATGTACAACTCACAAGAAATAGAAAATAAAAGTAGCACACAGTTTCTAGGCCTAACAATAGACCAAAATTTAAACTGGAATAAACATGTAGATAAATTACTATCAACATTAAGTTCAGGAATTTATTCACTTTATAGAATGTCATTTTTTTGTAACAAAAAAACATTGAAAAATATATATTTTGCGAATATCCACTCTCATTTATCTTATTGTATAAGCCTTTATGGTTCAACAACAAAGGCAAATATGGATGGTATTCTTAAACAGCAAAAGAGAGCAATTAGAATCATAATGAAGCTAGATTACAATGAAACAACAAAAGATAAATTTAAAGAATTAAAGATTTTAACAGTATATGGGCAATATATTTTTGAGACTATTATCATTGCAAAAAATAATATAAAAAGCACAGAAGTTATCTGTCATCCATATAATACTAGGAATAAAAAATTTATTATCACTTCACAACATAAATAAAAGTATTATGAAAAAAAAACCATCCCATGTGGGATTAAGGTTCTTGAAACATTACCCAGCAATATAAAAAATGAGGAAAACCTTAAGAAATTTAAAAACAAAGTAAAAAGTTATTTGATTGACAAAGCTTTATATTCTCTGGAGGAGTACTTTTCCACCCCCTCATGGATTTACAATTGATTTTGTTTTTCATTATTTATTTTTAGTCTTAAGTTCTATTCTTAAGTATTGATGACACTATTCAATGTACATAACATGTACTTTATGAATAAAGATTTTTTTGATTTGATTTGATTTGATTTGGAACCTCAATAACTCGAACCTCAAGAGGAACGGCAAAAATTCGAGTTATCGAATATTTTGAAATATCGAGGTTCGACTTATCTAAGTGATTTTCCACAGACTTTGATTTATTGAGGGTCACGGTAACACAATAGATGGATCATGGAAGGGTATAATCCTTACATAAGTTCGAGCTATGTATAAAAAATAATCATACCGTATAATAATAATCATTAAAATTAAAATAGATTTGAACAATTTTAAATGTCTAAAATAAGCCCGGAAATAGATTGTAAAGCTTCTTTGGTTAACGTAGTAGAGGACGAAATACTTCCTTCAGTGAAAATATTGTGGAGGAGGAAAGTAAACAAATAATGACTCACAGTTTGGTATTTTGGTGATGTTTTGCTCGGTTGATCACTTCCTGTCTATTTTCTAGACTCTTTTGCTCACTTCTTATCACCTGCTCCGATCAAATCCCTTCCCCTTATGGAAGTCAGTTCTGACCAACTACGCATCAATTTCATTTAGCTGAACATTAATTTGCTGTAGGCTATTAAAATAATTTGCAAAACTAAAAGGGAACAAAACATGATATCAATTAAAACAGCAGATCATTGTTGGAATTAGGGTGAAGCAGTACGACACTTTTTTTGTTTTAAAATTGTCAACAGTGTTCACTGGTGTTCCAAACTGCTTCCCGATGTCACTGCTTACAACAATATGAGACTGTTCCTTTTTTATGAAATGAAATCCTCACATAGGTGAAACCCGTGCGTGAGGATGAGTGGTTTTGATATGCGTGTTGCTCATCAACATAAATTTGTCGGTTGTTTTACCGACACCAGGAGCACCCGGGAAAGAGATTGAGGAGCACCCGGATGGGGAGGGAGGGTTGAAATTTCCGGCTGCAAAGTCACTGGAGGTTTGGTGAATGAACAACTTTGACTTATAGAGGTTCTCTAGTCAATACTTCGACTTATAGAGGTACGGAAATTGTACATATTCGAGTTATGGAGGTTCTACAGCTAAAACTTCAACTTATAGAAGTGCGGCATCAGGCTAAGAACACTGCAAAACTTTGAGTTATCGAGGTGTATCCTGTTAACCCTTCGACTTATAGAGGTAAAATAATATAGCATTAGGTTGGCAAGTTCAAGGGGAATGACAAAAATTCGAGTTATCAAGGAATTCGACTTATTGAGGTTCGAGTTATCGAGGTTCCACTGTAGAAGCATATTTGGGTTAATCAACGTAAATCAAGGTTAACTTGTCTTATGAACAGCACAGTGGTATGCATTCATAGAATGGACAACAGTGTTCCTGTGAATGTTGACTTCTTTAATGACAGGTTGGCTACTTTTAAATGTAAAGTTAATCTGTGTATTTTTTTCATTAAGTCAATTTTGTTATTTCATATTTATTGTTATTGATTTATTCTATTGTAACTGTTGTTCTTTTAATACCTTTTTATCAATTTGCTGCAGTTGTAATGACTGCTGTTGTTCTCTTGATAGTTGATGAATTTCTGTTCTTGATTCAAATATTATTCATACAATTCTAAAAAAAACATCAACAGTTTATGACAATAATATTTCTTGTTTTATTTGTAATTAATTTCACTTTCTAATGTAAAATGTATCGTGATTACTAACAGTTAAGTCATTAAATAAAACAATTTATTTACATTACAGTTCGGGGCATGGTGCTTGACGTCTGGGAAAGGCAAGAAACTACTCAAATTTCTCATAAATAAATGCAGGCAATAACGAAAATAACCAAAACAAATGTTTTAAACTTTAATTAATTAATTTTGATTTCTGTTGATAAAAATATACTGTAAAACTTAAGGAACTATGTCAAATAGAAGCGAAAAGTCATTCCAGAGCATTCGCGAACCAGATGCCAAGCACTGTGCCCCGAACTGTATTGTTTTTGATATTACAGTATTAGAGAGGAAATAAAATAATCAGGATTTTTGTCCTGTTTCTAAAGTAAATATCCTGATAAGGCTGTGTAATTTATGTTGGTTCATTTTTATATATAGCAAATTAAAATAGTAATACTAGAATTTTAGTATCTGCTTTTTGCTGGCTGAAATCATGAAGAGAATGAGGTAAGAAACTTGTTATTTTTTATGAACTTTTCTTAGAAAGTCTAGCTTTATAATCTATACCATCCATGTTGTAAAGAGAATAATAACTTCCACTTAATTTATTTTTGAAATTAATTGACTTGTTGAGTGGTATCAAACACTAAGCTTATGGGATCATCGGTTCGGCTAGTTTGTATAATAATTCAATGTATTGGAACTTGATTTGCTTCTAGATGGCTAAAAGCGGACTAAAAGCTATTATCTACCTCCAATGAATATTGACATTTTTAAATTGGTATTCAACGAAGCATCCAGGAACTACCAGGAATCTCCACTATGGCGGAGGAATAACTTAACCATTTAACTCAAAAGTAACTTTTATTGTAAGATTTAAATTATCTTATTATCTTGAGGCAAGGGGACTTTTTCTCACAATTCTTAAATTAACAACTTTTATTATTTTGGACGAGAGTCAAGTTATGTCACAAATCGGAGTTTGGGAAATTACGCTGGTATAAATTATAGCTGGAAAAGAGTTTTGTTACAGTTTTGGTTGAGGAGAACTAAAGAAAGAACCCAACTTTGATTTAAGGGCTTGATTTTAAAAGGAGGCCGATTTGGGTTTGAAATAAACAAAACAAAGTGTTTCATATAGATTTAATACTATGGACCGGGTTTAAGGGAAACATACAAGAATAATCATTATTCGAGGTATTAATGAAACCTATTCTCCATCAGATTATTTATACCCAACACAGTACAGAGACGAACAGCAGAAGCCCATGTTGAGTATTACAATGTCCCACGGACATAAACCCGGAATAAAAAGACGCCCGTTGGACGTACTCTGGAATTTCAAATTTTACTAAATTTGGAAGCCCAAATTTAATCTGATACATATATTTTTATATCCAAGACGGATGTTTTTGAGCCTATATTATTAAATTTTTGTTTGTTAAAAAGCCAAATTGTCTGCTTAAATTGCTTTATTAACCATTAATACATGTTTTTAAATAGGATATGAAGAAGTTTAAATCTTTAAATACAAAAAGACTTTATCCTGATCGAGTGGTCTTGAACCAGTTATTCTCTACATGCTGTGCTTACGCCTTAGTGCTCTTGTCTACTCGGACTCATAAGAATTTGTAGGTTTTGGGCTGCGTTAAAAAAATACCAATTAGTCTACGATCAACATACTATAGTACTTTGAAACAAATTCTAAAGCAGTTGGTTGCAGTTAGTTGGTTTATCGTTTAATGTAAACATAATTCAAATAATAACATTTAACGAACAACCAGATAAATAATTTTCCTTATTTAGAACATCATGTAACAGAACCTTGTTATTCAGTTTAACTGTGATATTATCTATATCTATAAATACGATAAACCGATCATCCCCAGGCAAAACTCTACTCCTACAACCACAAAATTTGGCACATATACTCTTTCCATAACTTAGGTAACCACTAAGAAAGGATTTTAAGAAATTCCCATACTGTAGAACCTAAAGCCCAGTGTACTAAACACACAACTCAGGAAGATACATTGATACCTTAAGACCTTTATGGCAAATAATATTTAATTTAATTAAACATTACAGAAACCTACAACTTAGAACAACCAAATTCCTTGTAAACAAAACACCATGTGTTTTTAATAATAACTTTAAAAACAGTCTTTTCAAGCATCTGATAGAATTGATCTTTAACACTTCGCTGCAATTCTATCATTCACTTAAAGCATTAAAAAAAATTAACACAATCATTAAACAAGTCGCAGTTCATCTCTGAACTTTTTAAATTTGGCAACTGGCAGTCCTTTTGTAAAGTTTGCCAACTTGATTTTCTGTCGCAGTGTACTTGATTTCTACTCTCTTTTTTAAAATTAAGTATTTAATGTAGTGAAACCGCACATCTATGTGTTTGGACCTCTTCGTCTACAGAGTCTTGGCCATTTCCATTTGGATGCATGACTGGTTGTCTTCATAAATCAGAACTGGAGGAATTTCCTTACATAAAATTTCAGCTAATAAGCGTGAGATAAAAACACATTCAGTGGCACATGTTGCAAGAGCAATATATTCAGCTTCGCAAGTGGATAGAGCGACTGTTGCGGCACAAAAGGGGATTTCAAATTTTTGTCTTTCCCGCCACTTTTTGATTGACAAGTGGAGGGGGTCGTAAAGAACAATCCCTTTGGGGCCTTTGGTCAGTCTAAAAGTCTCAACTCTCGGGCCGTCCGAGCCACACGCGCTTGGAGACCCGGGCTTTTTTGTGCTACCGCACACTGGTGGAATTCATTTGCCAGCAGACTCAATTTGTTTCATTACTAACAGTTTCATATTTGTTAGTTAAACTTATTCACAGTCATTTAGTTTAAATAATTTTACTTTTATTAATAAGCTTTCATTATTAGTAACAAGTGCTTTTTCATTATACAGTCCTCTTATACACCACATAATTTTTGAATTTGCTTAATAGAACGCCGCGCGTTTACATTTTGGTCCTTCGAGCCGGATACAACTTGCGATTCGGTTTACAAAGTGCAATTCTACAAAGGATTACGTGTGTTCAGTGAGTGTACGAGTGTTCAGTGAGTGATTTTGTTAGTGAAGGAAGTTTCCAACGTCAACACATAATTTTAGAGAGGTTTCGGACAGAAACGGTGCCGCAGCCAACCCTTAAAACACTCGCTTAGAACAATACAACCAACCCTTCTTCGGACCTTCGACTTCGATTTGCTACGGAGCCCAGCCGTTGTCTTTGCAGCACCAGCGCATCGAGCAGCCCCTCCCTCAACTTCAGGTCTGGCGGCAAACTTCACCGCGCTGTCCACCCCTACTACTGTCGCTCGTCGACCCAAGTCGCCAGAGGAAGATTTACGACCTTCACCTTGCTCTTCGGAACCTTCTTCGTTCAAGACATCTGTTTTGTGAGGGGTGATTGACCACCTTTAGCAAGGGAACCACCTCACCACAACAACAACAGGAGGAGACCAAAAACCTCTTGTCTTCCAGCGTACTCGGCCATTGATATGACTCGGCCTGACACAAGGTATTTTAAACACCGCTCTAGTCCAGGTCACTGGGCCGACGAGTCGTGTTGTAAATTGCCGAGCCCTTATTGACAATGGGTCAGAGTGTTGTTACATCACAGAAAACATTGTCCAGCAGTTAGGTTTACGGAAAACCCAGACAAAACATACATGTGTCTGGTGTTAATGAAACCGTACACATCGTTAAAGTAAGTACATCTGCCACATTGAAGTCATGTGTATAAGACCGATTTACAGTTTTTAATAATACCAAACATCACAGATAGGGTGACATCAAAAAGGATCGATTTAACTAACATTCAATTTCCAAACCACATTGTATTGGCGGATCCATAATTTGGAACACATAGTAAAATTGATGTACTCATCGGCCAAGCACTATTCTGGGAGCTCATCTGCATAGGGCAAATTAGAACACCAGGCCTACCAACACTACAAAAAACTAAATTAGGCTGGCTAGTAGGGGACACAGTGCAGAACAGTAACACTGAAATCAACAACAGTAAACTTGTAACCTAGCGACTCTTGAGAAGCAGTTGCAACAATTCTGGGTCCTTGAAGAACCTGTACACAGACATAATTTAACTTCCATTTAAATCCATTGTGAGGAGGAGCTCTTCAAAGCCAAAACAAGACGAGAAGCAGATGGAAGATACATCGTTAAGTTGCCGCTCCGAGCTGAAACCACAGAACTCGGCGAATCAAATGAGATGGCCAAGAAGCGTTTTATCATTGAGTAGGATGTATAATCAATGGTTTTACTCAGATGGAAAGGAGACTTGAACGTGATCCGTCCCTAAAGAGGACTTTATGGCGGAATACCTTAACCTTGGGCACATGGAGTTAGTCACAGAAAAACATAACTCACTTCAGACACCTCAGTATTTCCTCCCGCATCACCCGGTCTTAAAATGTTAAAATACCACAACCAAGTTAAGGGTTGTATTTGACGCATCAGCAAAATCTACATTTGGGAAATCCTTAAACAGTTTACAGCCTGGTTGGCCCTACAGTTCAAGCAGACATATTTTCCACAATCTCAAGATTCCGCATGCAGACTTATGTAATGACAGCGGATTTGGAAAAGATGTACAGACAAATTCTAATCGATGAATCACAAAAAGACCTATTACAGATTTTTTGGAGAGACAACAAAAAAGATCCTCTTCAGGTTTATAGGCTAAATACAGTGACATATGGCACAGCATCGGCGCCCTACCTCGCTACAAGAACTCTGCAACAACTTGCAAATGACGAGGAAACTAGTTTTTCGGAAGCAGCTCCTGTCCTTTGTAATGACTTTTATGTGGACGATCTCCTAACAGGCACTGAAACACTCGAGAAGGTAAGTGAACTGCAGCATCAACTTATAGACATGTTATCAAGGGGTGGTTTTCATCTGCGAAAGTGGAATTCCAACTGCAGCGAGCTTCTTTACAACCTCTCTGAGCAAATGCGTGAACGCCACCCGCAGCAGTTCCCTACTGATGACGACTCATCCATAAAAACATTAGGTTTCTGGTGGGACGCGGAAAGAGACACTTGCCAATTTAGATATTCACCAGTCAAGCGTAAACATCCAATACAGCTATACAAACGTATTATACTATTCGACATCGCTAGACTATTTGATCCCTTGGGTTTGGTTGTACCAATCATCGTCAGACCCAAACTCCTTCTTCAAGAGATATGGAAACTCAAATTAGATTGGGACGAGTCATTACCATTGCATCTGCACACACAATGGATGTCAATCCAACGTTGTTTACAGAACCTCGATAAATAAAAATTCCTAGGCAAGTGACTCATCTAAGTCTAAGGGTATCTTTAGAAATTCACGGGTATGCGGATTAATCTGAGCGAGCTTACGGAGGTGCAGTATATCTCAGACATGAGGACGCCGACGGCAATATAAAGGTATCACTACTATGTTCCAAGTCCAGAGTAGCGCCACTACACAACACATCACTGCCGAGGCTAGAACTCTGTGCTGCTTTACTTCTCACAGACGTAGTCACTCAAGTTCAGAGTGCTTTACAAATTAGCAGCGATAACACAACATTCTGGACTGACTCAACAGTGACCCTCGCTTCAATACAAGCAGAGCCAGCTCGCTGGACCACCTTCGTTGCCAATAAAGTGGCAGAAATACAAGAAGCAACAAAAAACAGCAACTGGATGTATGTGAACACCCAGTGTAACCCCGAAGACTTAGTTTCAAGAGAAGAAACAGCTCAACATTTGGCCACATCACAGCTTTGGTGGCACGGACCTACTTGGCTTAGTCAACCACAAATATGTTGGCCAACCAGTCCACCTAACAACAAAGCAAAGAAAACCAACGACTTCCTGACCGCTTTTCATCACTACATAAAATAAATCGTGTCTTGGCTTATTGTAATAGATTCATTAGAAACATATCACCTCAACAGCAGTCTATGTCTGGTCCAATAACAGTTACTGAAATTCAAAACGCTAAGAACACGTTAATCAGGTATGTCCAGAATGCTAATTTTTCCTCCGAGATAAAGAAAATGTCACAACAGAAACCAATTCATGCAGACAGTAAGCTATTGTCTTTGGACCCTTTCTAGATAATGATGGATTAGTCAGGGTGGGCGGACGTTTACAACAATCCCATCTCAGTTATGACAACAGACACCTGAGATGATACCTGAGGCCTGAGTATCTTGTGATACTCCCTAAGAACCTCTGACATGATTGCAAAAAGGCGAACATTTGCGCAATCTGCATTGTGGACCTAACGCCTTATTGTGTGAAATTAGGTTACAATACTGGCCCATCAATGGAAGGGACCTCGTGAGGAAAATCACACATCAGTGCCTCAAATGTTTTAGAGCGAGACCAAAGACTCTGCAACAAAAAATGGGCGAACTGCCCGCCGTTCGCGTCACCCCGGCCCGGCCGTTTGTTCACACAGGCGTTGATTACTGTGGGCCATTCTATGTTAAACAAGCCGAGGGTCTAAACCAACCAAGGCTTATGTGGCGGTGTTTGCTTGCCTTGCTGCAAAGGCCGCGCATTTAGAATTAGTGACAGACCTAACCACTGATACATTTTTGGGAGCATATTAAGAAGATTCATATCAAGAAGAGGCATTTGCGCGGAGATTTTGTCCGACAACGAATCATAAATGGAGCTACAAATAAAGGAATCAAGTGGAGTTTCAATCCCCCCTATGCCCCGCACATGGGTGGTCTGTGGGAAGCGAGTGTTAGTCATTCAAACATCATTTGCGAAGAATCATCGGCACGGCTAGCATAACATTTGAAGAACTAAACACAGTAATTACACAGATAGAGGCAGTCATAAATTCTCGGCCTTTAACACCTTTATCCAATGACCCGTCCGACCTTTCTGTACTCCCTCCTTCCCATTTCCTTATTGGTAGCTCACTCAAGTCACTACCTGAACCATCGATCACTCACATCCCAGAAAACAGGTTGTCCAGATGGCAACGTGTGCAGCACCTCGTCCAGCACTTCTGGTCCAGATGGTCTTCCGAGTACCTAACCAACCTCCAGCAGAGATCTGAGAGATCCAAATGGAAATCAGCCTCAGCGTCTCTGCAAGCTCGAAGTCTGGTGCTCCTGAAAGACGACCATCTGCCCCTCTTTCATGGCCGATAGGGAGAGTCATCAGTCTTCACCCAGGAAAGGACAATATCACGAGTGGTAACTGTCAAGACAGCGACGGGTTCGCGCCAAAGAAATGTAAATAAACTGTGTTTAGTGCCGATTGAGTGCTAGTGTTGTGTAAAATAAAGAATCAATGTGTTGAGATGCAAGGTGCAAGTTATATATGTATATTTATTTTTAATGCGCCTTACACTTTCAACTGTACATAACATTTTCACATTTATATAGTTGTAATTTATGATTCACCACCCATATTCACAACATGTTGGGTGTTTAAGTTGCATTTCTATATAAATTTACATTGTTATTACAATTTTATGCTCTTTTTTCATTATATTTATTGTACACCCAGATAGCAAGAAAGTGTGCTGCAAATATGCGTTTGGTTCATTTTTCGTTCGCTGTTGAATACTTCCAGTATTATTTGCAGCAAGTTTGTCAGATATATGCTTGCAAGGAACTTCGTCGTAGTTACCAAAGGCGCCGCGTTGTTGCCCAAGCGCGCTGCTAACCTGTGCGCGTAAACTTTACAAACGTTTTACGCAAACTTTCTGATGAGAAGTTTGTGGTCCTAAGTTACTAAAACCGCCACTTCGCTAGCGCTAACGTCGCGCGTCGTCGTGTCGTCGTCGGCCGTCGCCATCTTATTTCTCGTTCTCCTGGCTAAACTATTCATTCAGCGAGTACCGTCGAGTACTGTTTCGCCGGGTAAAGAATTATTGAAGGTTAAAGTTGAGTTGAGTATCATTGTTTTTATCGTGGCTTCTTTAGTGACTTTCATGTTTAAGGTAAGTGCAATTCCAGATCTGTTTATTTATTACCGCTTTTTGGTATAGGATACTCAAATTTTGTTTTCAACTTACCAATGGGAAACTAATACTGGCTGTCCAAATACTACGGACTGTACTATCAAAACATCGTTTTGTATTCACCGGTGTGTTTGCTAATAAAATATTTATAACTTTTAAAATTTTCATACACTGTATTGCTAAGTAATTAATGAATTGGAGGTGTTGTCATGGCCATAGCAGTTAATTAACAAGGACGATTTGAAGAATAAACATTTGTTTACTGAATAGGCCTATCTTTAGATATTTACAAACTTTGCCAGGCTTTATTTGTTTTTAAACTATTTGAAAACCCATATTTAATTAATGATATAAATTCCTAATGATTTTAATCATTAGTTAGAGTGTACCGTACTAACTTATACTCGGATAAGTTAGGTTTATAGGCCTAAATAGGCCTAATTTAGTTTTTTTTTTAAGGCAAGGAATTATAATTGGGGTTTAAGTTATTACTTCTAGAAAAATACTGTCCAAAATTCTTAAAGGTTAGGTTCTTAAAGGGATTAGGACGTTTTTTCATCATGTACGGTATGTTTGCATTTTTCATACTTCTCAAAGGTCGAACGAATATTGCTTCACTAGAGTGTAAGTTAGCGATTAAGTTACTTCATCGTAATGAAGCTAGTACTTTTGTTCAAAGGCAGAACAAATGGACAGCATCGTGTATTAAAGTGTGAAAGTTAAAACTAATTAATACATGGGTTGATATATGTACCTATTCAAGTGTTTCTGATAAATAGTGTTGAGCCTTATAACATTCAGCCCGTGAGAGTACGATTAACTAGGCCTAACTCATTTAACAACGTTTACGATATTGTTCTTGATTAGGCCTTAATATTTCCAGGGAATATATATTTTTCTTATATAACAACTCACAAACTTGCAAGCTATTTTCGCTTTATTATTTATATTTGTACCTTTTTATTTGGGTAGAATTGATAACCTCGTTAGTTATATTTAGCCTAAAAATTCACCGTTAATGGTGCATTATGTTTCTAACATTTGTAATATGGGTGCAGTACAGTAAGCGTCCACCATAAAAATTAAATAGCCTATAAAATATCAAACCACTATGATACATCAATATTACAGATGAGAATATCTACACCTTTAAAAGAGAACATCACACATAAATTCTCCTACTTTCCATTTACTTAGAGAGTTGAAATTTTGTACACTAATTCTTTTGGCAGAAAGTAAATGGTTTTCATCCTGATCCATTAGTGCTCCGTCAGAGACCCCGACAAAGTTCCCATGTCCTTTTTCCTTATGGATTTAGTTTTGTTTGAGCTTATGAAAATAGAAACAGCAGCTGATCTTGATTTATACTAGTTCCACGGGCTAGCCAGAGAATGCAGCACACAACTGTCATCAGGTTTTATAAAGCATTTGCGAGGCGAAGCCTGCGGGTAACCACTGGTCAAAAACAAAATGAAAAATCCAAACCAAGGCAAAAACAGTGCTCTGCAGGGTTAGGTTAGGTTAGTTTATGTTAATTTAAGCTAACCTTTCACTATTAACTTAGATTAAGTTAACTTATTTTAAAGTAAAACACTTTGTGATCGAGTATTAAAAACTATAACAATCGAATGGGAATATGGTTATCAGTGTATCAATCATGGTAACGAATATTTGTTAGTCGATTGTTTTGGATGCTTATCGTACTGTACCCTTTAAAATAAATGTATCAGAGTTTTAACTTCCTGTTACAAGTTTATCATATTTGGTCTATTGACAATAAAATTAAATCAACATAATTTATCCGTTTTAATGATTGAATATAATATAATAATTATTATTATGCGTGTTAGCGTAGGCCTGACTTATATATTCTTTTTATTTTTTTCATGTTATAATAGAAAATAACGTGTTTTTTTATTAGTAAAAGTAGGTAGGTACTTAAAACCACTTTTAGTAGGTTGTAGGTCCCTACTTATAATGTTGAACCTAATAATTTCGGTCTTTTTACAGTAAAATATAATGAGTTCTAGTTGAGATTCTTAAAATAAATAATATGCGAGATTTTAATTTAACAAAACTAAATAACATTTTTAACAGTTGTTTATAAAATATTTATAATCTTTTCTTTGATAGCAAGTAGGGCCTACTGAATTAGAATTCTTTATTCATTGCAATATCAGGGACCTATTGGTCATGAAATTTTAGAACCGATTGTGGAATTAAGGCTCCGGTCTACCCTACAGGAAAATCTGCATCGCTGCATGAAAATACATGGTTAAGAAAAACATTGTAGGTACCGGTAACTATAGTGTCATGCATGAAAAGGTGTATAAAGAGAAATAATTAGAGTTACCAGTAATTAATTTTTGTTAACTAGAGTAGTCATCAAAATGGTCATAGCACCATTCATAATATATTATCTCAAAATACAATAAATGTTAAAATCTTGAATATTATCAAATTTGTACTAAATAATTAGGTATAATGAAAACATTAGCAATAAATTAAATACACAATTAATTCATTGATAATATGAAGAATGGATATGAAGTAACGGTAAGAAATTTGAGTTTTTTACAGACTGTAAAATAAAGTACCACTGCACTCAGCAGTATAAAGTTGGAATGAAAATTTATAAAAAAATCACCTTTTTAACTTATATTGTTTTCAAATAGTCACTTTCTAGACATTTAAAACAGACTTTGTATTTCTAGATCCAGTGATGACGGTGTTCCCAAAGGCAACTGAGGAGGCTACTAAAAAACACATGATGGGATTCCTCAATCAGGCCAAAACTAGAATTATACAAAAGTAAGTTTATATAAATGTTTGCACTAAGTTCAATTTTAATAATTTAGGGCAGGTTTTTGTTGTATTCGTACTACTTTGTCTTCGTTACACTGATTATTTTCTTTCGAGGATTGAGGTAAGAATGTATTCCAGTGAATACCTAGGTCTTGTCTTGGGATTTCCTGCCACCGAGCCAGTTTGAAGCCTACTTGAAAGTAATGGAGATAATCTGTATACACACTCCCATTTTTGTATGATTACGTTGGAAAAACAAATAACTTTTGTATCTTTTGAGAGGTCTACACAAATGATTTAATTTCTTCCTTCTGTTTAAGTGCTAGAATAGCATAAAATCTGTTTTCCATTAGTAGGCTATAGTTTTTTATGGAGAGATTCCCCTCCCCCACTTTACTTACTCGTGGGCTAGACCCCACCTACTATCAATAAAATAACAACCTGGCTTCGTCACTGTTCAGAATATTGTTAACTGACTCACTTTTAATGTGTAAGCTCTGTTCATATTGAATAGCCTCCAAAGCTGATAAGACAATTGAAAAATACAGGTTATTTTACCTCCGTCTTCAGCTTTAAGTTAATCCAAACTGGACTACCGCGGTTTCAGAAGCTTAATTTTGCTTTCATCTTCAGGTCTTGAAGTTCAATAAAATCTTACAGAATTTGCATGTCTGTCGTCAAAGGTTTAAAAAGCCACACAATACCGAACATAAACACACTACTACGGAAAACATTTAAAGTGCACTATTAACGCGTACCGGCCGGTAGGTGAACGCCGACTGAAGTGGACATGGCAGAGCGGAAGATGAAACGCCAGTTGGATTTTGGAGTGCCTTATCGTAGTTCCTGAACTTAAGTCCTGGTTAACTTAAAGCTGAAGACGGGTATATTATAAGCTCCAGTCACAAAACCTTTCAAGTTTCTACCTGCTTCCCCCATGAGGCAAATATTACTAACTTTAAAAGCCCGTCCTTCCAAAATGGATAATCCGATATCGTTGATTTAAGGATTTTGAAGGGCAAAAAATACCTAGTAATTTCAGTGAGCAAAATTTCTATATCACAAATAATCATTCAACCAAATTCTAAAATGTTAAATATTTCTGATGTTTTATGGATGAACTAGGCCTATATGTAATTTTGTTGCTCTTTAAAATGAACAAAATAAGTTTTTTTTATTTGTTTCAGTGAACAAGGTGTAAGGAAACAGCAGTCACATGGTGCGGACTTCATTAGGAAATAAAATGTTGTATAGCTTTCCTTTAGTTACCTATTACATATTTGGAATAAATAATAATTTTCAAAATATCAAATTATGTTTATTTTACCATTTCCTTTTTTGATAAAGTTCCCTTACACTTTGAATTTTTCTATTTTTCATTTGCCGGAAAAGGCAATTAAATTATTAAGATTAAATCATGTAAAGTTAAATAGATGTGCGAATGTTTTAAATGTATTTTATTGACTTATTCTAGTTATAGAAAACACCACATCAATATTTTCAAATATTTTTGTAAATATAACAATCATGTATGCTTACAAACAAATTGTGGAGTGTTTAAAAATGTATAGTAGGTAAAATTTTAGGGTTTTTAGGTCACAGGTAACTTTTGTTCTAAATCTATGATTCACAATAAATTTGCTTAATATGACAGTATGATAAACTATACTAACTGAATCTCAAATATCTAATTTTTTCGTATGTTGAATAACCATCAAAATTTAAAGTCAGTTCCAATAGGCTAGGACAATTGTATGAGGCTGTTGCTATAATTATTTGTCATACAAAAATCAGTGTAAATGAATTTTACCTCAATCTTGCAGCACTATTATTGGTTGGCAGCATCATTAATAATTTTGTAGTTACAAAGGAAACTTGCAAACCATCATATAAACATGTAAGTTCAATGAAAACATCCACTGCAAAATTGCTAGAAGTGTGAACAGTGTAGACTTGCATATTTGCAGAAAAGATTTTGCAAACAAACATGATAGCGATGAATATTAGCTGCACATATTCCACTGCAAATGTGCCACAAACCTATTTTGCAAATCTGCAGCAAACTATCATGAACACATTCTGCAAACAGTTTTTGCATAGTTGCTGCAAATATTCAGTGAAACTTTTCTGCAAACATTCAGTGAAAACGTTTCGCAAACATTCCTTGCATATTTGCTACAAATGTTCAATGCAAATTTTCCGCAAACATTCAGTGAAAACTTTCTGCAAATATTACAAGTGTAGACTTCCATACTTGCGGAAAGTTCTTCGCAAACAAACATGTTTGCAATGCATATTTTCTGCAAACATTTTGGTTTGCGGTTGAAAACGTTTTGCAAATGTTCTGCAAATTTTCCTTGCTATCTGGGCATATGTTCTGTTAAACTTTTCAATAATACATTTATACATTAGTTATCTGATGCGTATTTATATTCCTTTTATTATTTTGTAAAACATTGATCATTTTCAAGAGCTTTGTATTTTTAGTTTGTATATTAATAAAAATTTTTATAATTGCACATTGTCAAAATATTGATCATGTTCTGCAAACATGCTTTTTATTTTTAGTTTATTTTGAAAGTTGGTAGTTTCAAGGTGGGCGGGATGTTGCGGCACCAAAGGGGATTTCACATTTTGTCTTTCCCGCCACTTTTTAATTGACCAGTGGAGGGGGTCGTAAAGAACAATCCCTTTGGGGCCTTTGGTCGGTCAGTCTCAACTCTCGGGCCGTCCGAGCCACACGCGCTTGGAGACACGGGTTTTTTGTGCTACCGCACACTGGTGGAATTCATTCGCCAGCAGAGTCATTTTATTCCATTACTAACAGTTTCATATTTGTTAGTTAAACTTATTCACAGTCATTCAGTTTCAATCATTTTACTTTTATTAATAAACTTTCATTATTAGTAACAAGTGCTTTTTCATTATACAGTCCACTTATACACCATATCATTTTTGAATTTGCTTAATAGAACGCCGCGCGTTTACAGCGACAATTGGTTGCTTCTTTGTCTTCCAAGCAATAGTGTTACCAAATACTCTAAACACATAGCTGCTAACACTCTTCCGGTCTTCTATGTCGTTTGCAAAATCCGAGTCACAGTGGCATTCTATTGGTCTTTCTGATTCATTTTCTTTTAAATACATAAGAGCTAAGTCCTTTGTTCCAATGAAATATCTCACAACATTTTTCAAGTGCTTCCAATATGTTGATTCATAACAATTTTGGAAAGTATTGAAATTTTTAACTGAGAAACATAGATCAGGTCTTGTCCCTAGCATGAGATGGATCAAATTTCCTAGGAGTTGCTTATATGGAAAATATTTAGAACAGTCATTACTTTTAGTTAACTGATGTTTTGACAATATTGGCAAAGAAACTCGCTTTGCATCTTACATTTTAAAATTTTGTACTATTTTGTCGATCAACTTAATCAACTTTTGTTTCAGCTTAAGTCCTCCATCACATTTTTCTGTAGCAATACCCAGGAATTCGAGACGTGTGTCATTAGTAAAATCCTTCATTTCAAAAGAAGCAATCAACTTACTTTTTACATTTAACAGATCTTTGTTTTCTTTAGCAAGAATAATCATATCATCAACATATATTACAATAAAAACACTACCCGTGAAATAGAAACATGGATCAGAAGTTGATCTAATAAACCCAAGATTTATCAAAAATTCATTCATCCGAGTATACCAACATTTAGGTGCTTCCTTTAACCCATACAAGGATTTCTTAAGTTTGCGTACAACACCATCTTTGGAATCTACTCCTTTAGGTGGTTTTATATATACAGGATTACTTAATGTTCCATTTAAAAATGCACATTTTACATCTAATTGACAAAACTCTACTGCTATTTACAACTAAAAATGACAGTAACGTTCTGATAGTAATCATACGTGCAACAGGAGCAAACATTTCTTCACACGATTTCTCCCCCTGAAGAAATCCACGAGCAACGAGCCTGCCTTTTTTACAATCAGTCCATTAACTGACTTTTCTCTGAAAATCCAACGTGAGTCAATTATTTTTTCCTGTTCTGGAGATTTAACAAGATCACAGGTTTCGTTTTTATGAAGACATCTCAGTTATTCGTTTACTGCATCACGCCATCCATAATCTTGAATCGCTTCTTCATAAGAGTTGGGACCATCATGTAAAAGTGTATCCACAGCACAAGCAGCCGCATAATTCATCTCATAATCGGTTAGCCATGACGGAGGTTTCTTCTCTCTTCTCGGCCTCCTTAAACCAATCTCATCATTTTGTGGTTCATGTTGATATTCATTAGCACCTGCTTCTTGCAAGATTCGTTCTGGTTAAACATTTATAATTATACCTAGTTCATTGTCAGACATTTCATTCTCTTCTCGTTCATCAACAGAATTTGATTCATCGGGTTTTTCAACTTGAATTGATCGATATATCAAATTGTGAAGTTGCTTGTTCAATTGACGTATCGAAGTACAGGTCATATTCAAAGAACTTAACGTGCTTGGTGACGATTATTTTTTCTTTTATCGAAATCCACAGCCGATACCCATTACTTGCATAACCAACCATAATCATTTTTGAACTACGATTGGCAAGCTTCTTTCGAAGATCTTTATCTACATGACAATATGCAGGACAACCAAAGAGTTTGATTTTCAAGAGGCTTATAACCATACCAAATTTCTGCAGGAGTAACATTATTGTTGAGAGCTGCAGTAGGTCTGCGGTTAATTAAATAAACCGCTGAATACAGAGCTTCACCCCAAAATCCATGAGACACTTTAGAATAAATTAAAAGACAGCGTAAACAATCACAAATAGTCCTGTTTAGTCGTTCACTGCAACCATTCTGTTGTGGATTTCGTGGCACAATGTACTCAAATGTACCCTTATCACGAGAAAAGGTTTGAAAATCCTTGGACACGTACTCTCCCCTATTATGACAGCGGAGGCGATCAATTTTATTTCCAAAAAGTGCAGAAACTGTTGCCTCAAACATCTTAAACTTTTCTTATACCTCATCTTAAGTCTTCATTAGATAAACATGGGTGAAATGTGAATAGTGATCTAGAAAAGTTACATAGTACCTCATACCATCGTGCGTTTTAGTTTCGAATGGACCACAAACATCACTAGAAATAACCTCGAGGGGTGCGTTGCGTTAGTTCCAAGTGGATTTAACTCCAAAATTATATTTTAGTTCTTTAGTTCCAAAATGAATAAAATCACCAGTGTCGATAGTTCCAAAACGCAATAATGATTTAAAGTAGGGAGTGGATTTAGTTCCAAACGTCGTAGTGTCCAAAAGTACAGCCAATGTAGAAATTAGTAACATTTTGTTTAGTTTTAGGCAGAACGAGACTGGAGAAAACACTATAAAACTACTTTTCAAAATAGTGGATCTAGTTCCAAAAGCGGCCAAGTGGATTAAACTCCAAAAGTACAGCCGCCTAGAATTAATGTAGACCTCGCAGTCGTCTAAGCGGGCAAAAATATGCTATATGGTTGACCCCTGCGCATGTATATTGCAGAGTAAATAAAGAAGGCGTGGAAAATGAAATTAAGAAGAAGAGCTGAAGACACAATAAATTATATCATGTTTGCGAATTTCAGTTTATATAGGCTGACTGGATCAGGCGACGCGAGAAAAATAACTCCCCACCGTCACGCGTCGCCTCTGTCCTATACCAGCTCTTGTTGCTGAGATAGCATCAACGCTGTATTATTTTAGCTTTCAAACCCAAAATACGAGAAAATTATAATTTCACAAACAAATGTGAAGGAGGACGTACTTGCGTTTAACTATGACTAAAAGTATCTCTTGATATGTGTATGTTTTGTGTGCAAACGACGCGACGCGACGAGACGATGATCATTTTAGTAGAAGAGTTCTATGATGTGTGTGTTTGCATTTCCTCCTTATCTGATAGTCTATCTCAGTATTTTCGTGTGGGGCTGTACTTTTGGAGTTTAATCCACTCGACCGCTTTTGGAACTAGAGCCACTATTTTTAAAAGTAGTTTTCTAGTGTTTTCTCCAGTCGCGTTCTGTCTAAAACTAAACAAAATGTTGCTAATTTCTATACTGACTGTACTTTTGGACAAAACGACGTTTGGAACTAAATACACTCCCTATTTTAAATTATTATTGCGTTTTGGAACTAACCACTAGTGATTTTATTCATTTTGGAACTAAAGAACTGAAATATATTTTTGGAGTTCAATACACTTGGAACTAAATAAATATCCCCACCTCGAGGATTCTCAAGAGAGTAAAATAAGAGTAGAGGGGAAAATAAGAGAGTAGAAATTAAGTACATTGCGACAGAAAATCAAGTTGGCGACTTCTTTACAAAATCACTGCCAGTTGCCAAATTAAAAAAGTTCAGAGATGAACTGCGACTTGTTTAATGATTGTGTTACTTTTTTATTCATTCTTTAAGTGAATGATATAATTGCGGGGGAGTGTTAAAGATCAATTCTATCAAATGCTTGAAAATCTACAACCACGGCACGTCTTCTCTTTCCATACCGTGCAGATTCGAAAATTTGGACGAAAACCATATTCTCTCCATAGGGAAAGGGTATAAGGCAACGCGCAACAGATTGTGGTAACGTTTTTCGACTAGGTGCAAGTTTTGAGTTTTTCGGCCGGTGGGCTGTCACGACACTGGGGAGGGAGGGGGGAGCATGCGCGTTGGAAACAGCTGACCGACCAACCGCGCCAGTCGTTGACTGAGTTCCGGCCGTTCCGGAACGTTTTCGCCCCTTTCCGGTCGCGGTTGTCATTCAACTTTGGGTCCACTCTGTGTTTGTTTCTTGTGACTAGTGATGGATATTAAATCTGTGCATTTTGACTTTACCCACCCCTCTCCTGCCTAACTTGGCTGCTTGTCCGGGCTGATAAGTGAGTAACAACTGACGTACTAATTAACTATAACTAATTAATACTCTAATTATTAGTCAATTAATTAATTTAATAAATTAGTGGTAATGGTAACGAAACCCTAAGCTGATTATTAAAATGTTACTATAGGGTGTTCAGGATATTGTTTTGCAGGGGATGGATGTAAAGGAAAGAAGATTTCGATGTCCGAAAAATATAATTCCACAAGAAAGAGTTTATTAAAAATCTACATTTGCAAACTAAATTATTATCTTGTATTATATCTATTTATAAGTAGTGAACAAGTTGTCAGTTTCAATTTAACAAGATCCCAGGTCTCGTTTTTATGAAGACATCTCAGTTCTTCGTTTACTGCATCGCTCCATCCATAATCTGCTTGTTAGTTTGCGAATTAGGAGGGAATTGTTTAGATTTAGTTTACATATTTTTAATAACATAGGCTATATATTAAAGTAACAATTTGAACAGTATACTTGAGTTTACATCCACGAGTTCTATAGAAAATTGCCAATTTACAGTACAGTACCTACATTTTAGCAACCAGATCATAGCTTCAAACAAATAATTTATCTACACCCTACAAACATTGCAGTATTTAAATTGTTAGAACACAGAGTGAAATAAGAATGTAAACCACCAAAATTAAATACACCAGCGAAAAGAGCTTCCTCATCTAAATACGGTCGCTGCAAGTTTTTTAAGCGTTCACTAAAACCGTCGCATCTTATCTGCTTGGAGTTGTATTTATTCAACGATAAAACTGTTTTTGTACTCGCCTACTCAAGATTACAACACATCTTGTTTTATATAACGCTCTTAAACCTGTTGATTTAATTTACAACCGAAGTGAGCTGCCAGCGACGCGAGGCACATCGACTACCTGTTGATTCAGACTCAACTGTTGGCTTTGGAACAAGTTGTGATTAGAGATTATTAAGAAAGACGTTTCTGTAGTGGTAAAAGGCATTTTTCAATGTAAAAATGTGTAATCATTTCAATACCATATTTAATGTTAACGCTTTCACACGTAGGCTAACTTAATACATGTTTTCAACGATTCGGGGACATAGTTTGGATTGAATCATTGTACCATCTAATATGTATTTACCTTGGATGTAAGTATAAATCTATTTTGAAGGGTCGGGAGAGGTCTTCGTTTACGACCTGTAAATCTATCAAGTATTACGTACCATGATAATCATAATATTAATTATTTTATTATGATAATACAATCTACAATAAAACAATTAAAATCAAAAATTTTAAGAACATTATACAGGCAATGGATTTTCAACCAAATAAATTAGTTTATTAAACTTATTAACCTACAAACTTATTAGTGTACAATGTATCTTTAATACTTACGTACTGTATCATATTTGAACTTATTTATTTAAGCCATACAATTTGAATTATTTCGTGTTATTTATTAAAAAAATGGAAGTATTTTTAAAGGTAACCCATTATTATCCATAAACTTTCACAGTTCACGTTTTTCTTAGGAATGGCTGAAATTCGTAAAAAATGTTATCAAAGCTATACACAGGGAGTAAATAGTTGTTATATATAAAATGTAACTAAATTTAATTTCAATTTTATGTTTGGAAATCAAATTGTATGAATCAATATCGGCAACTGTGAAAATGTTAAAGTTACTGACCGCTCTTGGTTTTAAATTGCAGATTTTCAGAAACTCAAATGCCACTCTGAGTTTATTCTATATCATATATTTGTTCGTGTCTCATTTAAAAATGTCATATGACAACAAGACATTGTCATAACGTAACATTACCATAAGAATACATGTTGAACGTGATTATAATGTCAAGTGGTAGCAGTTAGGCTTCATCATATATATACAGCCTAAATAGGCTTTGTTTTATTTTCGCAGCCAAGATATATTTCTCACTTGTAGGTACTTTGTTCATCAAGAAAGAAGAATAATTCTTGACAACTACTAAACTGTGACGAAGAAAAATATGACTTTTAATGGTGTTTTACAACCGAGAGAACGCGAGGAGAATTGTTGCTGTGTGTTAAAGATAAACGTAATAGCTAGCTAGCCAAGAAAATGGTACAGCGCAACACTTAAAGAAACGATAGTGGAGACAGGTGAGTAACATCAAACAATCAGCCTAAGATAACATAGGCTTGACGAATGAATAGGAAATTCAAAAACAGGTTGTACCACCAGGGCTATTTAGGACATTTGTTTAAAACTTTCAATTTAAGAATCGACGATGAATTTTTTCAATGGCACTATGGTCAAGAAAAAACAAATAAATGGGAATAAACGGGAGTTTGTGCGAATATTTATGTTGCATACTTGGTATTGCGTCAATAGATAAAAGTGGGTTTGTCTGGTCTTCTACTTATATAAAGCTAGACGGGTTCACTGACTGACTGACTCACTGACATAAGTTATGAGGCACTTCCCGTGATCGAATCCCCCTCGACCCTCTTTATGGCTGTACTTGAATTAAAGCTCTTGATGGTAAACCCTCAGTTAAATTGCCAAAAGTTAACATTTTTGAGTTTCGGAGGGACGTTTTTGGCGGGGAAAATTCCGCTTTTAAAATTTTTCCACTTTGAGCGCGTTTTGCACGGAAACGGTAAGAGATGGCTAAATGATAAATACAAAAGTTGTAGAAAGTTTAATTCCTAACTAACGATTTTTCGTCAGATTTAAGATCCGATGATCTGTTTAGCCGCTGGTCATAGGAGGAGTAAGTTTGAGTAGTTTGGCCCATTTAAATGTGTACAGTTTTGGAAAGCTGTTTAATGAAAGCACACTATCTTTGACTAATACCACATGTTTGTATCAGAATTAATATAAACCGTCCGTGTAGGCGATACTAATTTGCTCACATGAGGTTTATATAAATCAGCTGTTACAAAACATGGTGAGCACATTATCGCCTACACAGGAGGTTCAATATCGCGAATATCGTTTGTTAAGATATTGGAAAATGTAATCAACCGATTGTTTGTTCTATTGAATGAATTTAGCCCAGTGGATATGTTGTTAGATGATTCAAGATCATGTGGTCACGGGATTGAATCCTACTTTTGATGTTTACTTTTTGAGGTATGCAATTTCTGTTTAATTTGACTTTATTTTGTTTTTACAAATTCATTTATTCGTAGTTATGTTACACAACGAACAGCCACCATACAGCGCTCTGCGGAGTTAGGTTAGGTTACTATAATTGTGTCGTGAACTGCAGCCTAATTTATTTCCTATTTTTTACACGTAAATCCATTTGTAGAGCTCTAATTTAACATTGTAACCAAAACTTTTTATTTAACTTATAACTGATTGACTTTAAACTGAGTGAGCACTTTATTTTTTGCTTTTATACACCTCGAAACAACTATCGTATAGCCGGGAATTCATTCGATAAAACGAACAAGCAGCCAGTTAGTAAAATGTTTCGATATCGAACCGATAGGCTATAATGTGCTCACCAAAGCCATTGTTGTGTAGTTTTTCTTTGGTTAACGGACTAAAAAGAGCCAGAGTAAGCCTAGTTTAAGAGAAATAAGCTACGAAAAATATCCAAGGGGACAACGAACTAGTCTATACATTAAATACTTTTTTCCAACTAAACGCGCATAAAATATATGATAAACCTGAATTTATATTGCTGTAAATGAAAAGCGAACACACATTAGATATACAATTTATTTTAGTACAGCTAGAACGATTAATATGCTAGAAATAGTAATATGGGTTATATTTTTAACAATTATAAAGTTGTTTTATAATTTAAAGCTAAGCAAATTACATAGGCTAAGAGAAATTAGGTATTATTTAAAAATCTTATTAGTTTTCAAGCTAAGCTAATAGTATTAATAGCTAATCGCATAAGTTTCAACATTAGTTATGTGGGAGCGTTTACATTGCCGTAATATACTGTATAACAAAAGAACACAGTAGTCATGCAATAACTTCCAGTTCAACTAAAGTTGTTGTTAAACAAATCTAATTTCGGTTCTAAATAAAATAACTTTCATCGTTCTTTCGCGTGAACTGTTGTGGCGATTCAGCTGCACTGAAAAACATTAATATACCTTTATAAAATGAAGGTCCTTGAAAGAATTTAATAACCTAGGACTATAGTTCTGACAATAGACCTTTTGTGAACAGCTCTAGAACTTGAAATTTTCCATTTTTGCGAAAATCTTAGAGGCAATAAACAATATCCGGTGGGTTATCAGGAAACGGAAACCTTGGTCTAAGGTACCGGTACCTTAGATTTTTGAGCAGATTATAAAATTTGCGAGGCACCCAAATACCTTGGGAAGAGCCGCCGCCCGATACTTACATTTGTTGCTGAATCACGTTTTTGTTAAACTAATCTCTTCATTAAGAGTATTCGCTTTTTACTGTTGTTTGGTTTAAGAGACCTGCTGTTGTTTTAATATTTCTATTATGGCTCTTTGAGTTGAAATTTCACAGATAGAAACCAACCTAAAAACATAAAACAAATATAATATAAATGACGGGTTTATCAGGTTAAATTGCCCCTTACAGTCAGCTAAACAAAAAAACTACAATAAAGCCAGTTTTCGGCTTGTTATAATTCATTTTAGTTGGTTGTAACAGTTTGCGCTTATCAGTCGTTTTTGCCCTACTAAATCTTAGAACCCCCCCCCTCCTGAGTCTAGAGAATGTATACATACCTTGTTTCAATTAGAACCCCCCCCTCCTGAGTCTAGAGAATGTATACATACCTTGTTTCAATTAGAACCCCCCCCTCCTGAGTCTAGAGAATGTATACATACCTTGTTTCAATTAGAACCCCCCCCCCTCCTGAGTCTAGAGAATGTATACATACCTTGTTTCAATTAGAACCCCCCCCCTCCTGAGTCTAGAGAATGTATACATACCTTGTTTCAATTAGAATCATTCCCGAAGCCAATTAAAACAAGTTAGGTTTTATACATTCGATAAATATATATTAAGCTAAACAAATTACACTGCTCTATTTGGCGACCTGTCATAAAGTCATGACCGGGATTGGAAATTTAGATAAACACGGTCTTTTGGGTTTTAGAATCTGCCAATAATACATTGATTTTTTCATCTGCCTTTAGACTGACGATTTGCTATATATCCCACCGAATTCTAAAAGAAATGTAAAAAAATACTGTAGCAATTAGTTAAAGTAGCTTGGATTTAAAACAAAAATTTCATCGAGGCTTTGTATATTATATTTTAAAATATAATAAGTGGCACCCTTGCAAAGTTGACTATATGTTAATATATACGTTTATTTTTACCAACTAACAATGGATGAGCATACCTTTGCTAGTTTGAATAAGAAACGAGTTTTATATACAATCAATTTCCTTGTCATTATACAAGTTTGTCCTCAAATAGGATACCAGTAATTAATTACTAAACATAATTTTTTCGCCCATTGATATTTTAATGCGGGCGTAGGTTTTTCTTACGGTTAGTAAGTAACATCAATTTGCCCAAAACAGACAATTCCAGATTTGTATTTACTTAAATACTTCTTAGTAAAAATTCACACCTTTAGTAAGAAGTGTCTTCAGACTGTATGTAGTTTATATAAATAAATATGTAACAATGTTACTTCATTATATCGTCAACACCAAGCTTTTCATTCTCCGTTGTTATAACTTATTCAATAATATAGTAGTACAATACATTTAAATTTTGTCGATATTCAGTATTAAAAAACATACTCAACCTTAAACACTTAAACAACACATTACATACAGACCACTGTTCTATTGTTTGATACATTCTAAAGAAAAGTTGATACTGTAAAACAAATACATTTTTCAAGTTCTCTATTTTAATCACCATTAATCACTGGATATTTTAAATCTCTTAAACATGTTTGTACATGTTTACTACAAATCAGACTTGAGGCGCCGGGAACTCAGTTTCATTTGACCTTTCAGTTAGGGGAAAGCCCGTGGAAATTTAATAACGAACGACTCATCCCGGGAGATAAGCAAGCCTGATATCGGCGGCAATGTGATGATAATTAAATTTCTTGCCATTTCTTGTCGTTGCACGACTTATGTGATGTTTTACTACTAGACAAATTAAAACTAAACACACGATATAATGCCTCATGTGGTAGATGAAATCTCTTTACGTTTCTGTATTCATAATCAATGCGTTAGCTTTTGTAAAAATAAAACAATTTTAACATTTTAAATTTACGTATACTCCTTCACTCTTCGCGGTTGTTATTTTAAGATCTTTCATCTTATTTGCAGATGTTACTTCCACTAAATAAATTTATGTAGGTTGATGTTATTGTAATTTTTAAAGTACGTAATTGCAGTGTAATATAACATAAAAAACGATGCAATTGTGTACTAACGAATAGGTTCGAAAGATAACACCAAAACTAAAAAAAAAAACAAAAAAAACACCAGCAGTGTTTGACTTATTAAGAAAGAGAGTTTTTAAATTAACTTCTCCATTTATTGTTAATTTGAAATACACGTTTTAGCAAAGGAAATCAGTTTGGCTTACTTCCAGCTCGAGAACCTTAATAGAAATAAAACAATAAAAAGGAAGGAATTAAAACCTACGCAATGAAGTTAAATGCTTTGAATGAACTGATCATATTCAATTCCCCTTTTATCTCTTCAAGGCCTAAAAATCCATATCAAGGGATTTAATGAAATGGTTTTAAAATAACATTTCGTCTCTAGTTCGAGTTTCCGTTGTAAAGCTACAACGCTGGCTTGATGTTTCAACGCTGACTTGCACCCTTATCAAGTTCAGTAGTTCGATCAAGCCAAGTAGTCATCAAGCTGAAATCATATATATCGGCCGAATCAAATTTCAACTTGACGACTTGATGATCGAACTACTTCATAAGGGTGCAAGTCAGCGTTGAAACCTGATTGTAGCTTTACAACGGAAATGCGAACTGGAGGCGAAAAGGAATTTAAATTTTGTCACAGCAGTTCAGGGGCAAATCAAAACGGGTAAATCAACGGATTTAAATCCCATATAGAGTCAGGGAACTCGAGGAACGTGAGGGCTCCTCAGCAGTCCCAAATATCTGAAAAATCCTTAAAAATGGATTTAATTCTCTGTAAACGCGGAATGTGCGAGCGGAGTAGCGGAGCGAGAGTATCGGTGGACTGTGATCGCGGTGCAGCGGTCGATGGTTGTCTCGGAACCGGTCTGCGATGCAACAATTTGGAGTTGGGCAGAAACAATCGAGCCCGGGGCGAGGAGCATTGGACGGGTTAGTGCATCCGAGATCACGCGGGGGAGTGGCCGGCGACCGGGAAACCGGGAAGACGAGGGACAGTGTCGGGGGAATGAAAACGTTGACGGCGTAATTTAGTTTGTAATCCTCACACGATGTAGACCAACATTGAAACAGGGATGTGTGTCTAGTAAGGGGAATGGGATGGGCATGTCCAGGGACCGGGAAATCCAAGGAATGTGTCGGGAAAATGAAAAAGTTGACAGCTTTTTTAGTGTATCACCCTCGCATGACACAACCCTTGTCAATGAAACATGCAGTGTTTGTCATCTAAGAAATAATTGCGGCCTTTTTTTATCACTGACGCAAGTTTCTCGATGTTTCATTTTCTGGAAACCGATCCCGTCTTCAGGTGGAAAAAATACCTAAAAAATAACAAAATTATGCAAAATATTAGGTACACAATCCAGACAAAGCTGAAAAAAGCTAAAACACATAACTGATGTAAAAGAGCTAAAGAGAAACTAAACAGCTAAAGAGCTAAAGAGAACTGTAACTAAAACGCATCAAACCAAACACAAAAGCCAGACAAAGAACGGAAAATACGGCACTGCACGAGACCGCCCAGCACTCGAGTTTAGCTTGATTTTGCTATGCTGATGGAATAGTTTCTTAAATAACATAAACTCACCGTCACCGACAGCGAATTTTAAACAAAGGATGCAGTGTTTAGTAGGAGAGATGAAAGCGGATGGGTAGAGCTCCAATAATTAGGCATATTGAGAGTAGTGGTTGGCGGCTCGGAATCCACACTGACCTCTGAATTCCACACTTGGCATTAAGCAACTGCAATCATCATTCTTAATTATTGACCAAGGTTAAGGATACCGATGTTCGCCTGATCGATCCCTAGCAAATGAATGACATTTTTTAGGCGAAATACTGGACCTAACTGCCATTTGTTGTCGGGCTATGTTTATAGTCCTTTCCAAAAACAGGCCAACTGCATATCCTTATCAACAAGACTAGGATTTAAACCGGTACCAGTTCCCAATCAAAGCTTTATAGAATACCCTAGCGTTGACAGAAGAAAAAAGAAAAACATTCGTTTTTAGTCGGTAACAATCTGTAACAAGCTTATCACTTATCATAAACTCGTTATCTACTCAAATCCGCCTTAAAATACGCCACAAGTGTGTATCGGTGTGAACGTTTAGAAGTAATTTATAGTTACAGCCTGTCAAAATACAATGGCCCTGATATTTGTGTAAATGTACTACAAGTGTTGAGGAAGTTTGTTTCCTAATTTAGGGAGTGACATGTGCTTTGTTCGAAAACATTAGGAAATTAAATCCCGGCTCGATTTCGCCCCGTAGTAATCCCGGGATCGCAAGTTTAAATCCAGGGATTGTGTAATTAAGGTGAAATTTCGATTTAAAAAGTTTTTTAAACTTATATAACCACAGTACATTGAGTAATAACAGTTAAATGATGACAAATGTTAAATGTATTGAATTGATACACATGTTATTTTTAGTGTACTTTAAAAATATTGGATATGATTGAATTTCCTTAAGATAACTTTAAATCAATCATGCAATAGTTACTTTTTATTATACCATTTTAGAGGAAGAGACATACAAAACAAAGTTTTTTGAAAATTTATTCCAAGGAAAATAAATGTGTGGTTGCGGTAGTAATAAATACAATTCTCCTAAACCCCTATAAATTAGAGTCCCAAAATCACTTGACGCATAACCTTACAACTGTTTTAGTCACCCTTACAACGCGATATTTATTTCAATACAATTAAAATGAAACAAAAGTGGGTATAATTTTGTGTAAATTCAAAAAGTTCAGTGTAATTTGGCTTCTAATACATTTCAATCCCGGGATTGGCCTCGAAATTCCGAAATTTATTTTTCTATTCCCGAAATCTAAGGAGTGAAAATATCAGCAGATTGGCTTCGCCATTTACCTGAAAAAAACGCACAAATAATCCTCGTTTGAAGGTATTTATTGTATGATATAATAAGCGGGAAATATTGTCTTAGGGGGAAATCTATCCAATTTAATAATTTTACTTTGCTTTTGTCGATAGGGAATCGGAGACTCAAAACGATTTTATATATATATATATATATTTTTTTGACTGATAGATCATACAAATTTTAATGATAATTATTGAAACAGGACTGATGCGGTAAGTTAATCTACATGGCCAGTAATATAAATAATACATATAGGGTGTAAGATTAATCGAAACTTGTTAGTTACATCAGGAATCGACCTAGATATTATTCAAAAAGCTAAGGGATGGACTACATTCAAGGAATCATCTAAGCTTTGATCTTATCTTATGAAATGGCAGCAGAGAATCGTCTACAGATTACCTGGTCCAAATGGACGCGAATCAGAACATGCCCTTCTGCCTTTGCGCACCACATCTGCCCCTGTATGTTCTGACGAGCAGGTCAAATAATTTAACGGCGGAAGCTTTGATGTTTGTAGACTTTTGGGTAGTAATTAATTATCTTTATATATAATTCTGTAAGCTAAATTTTTAAGTCAAAATTGTGGGACTTTGGCAAATCGCAGGATGATGGGAGATGGCTCAAATTAAAGGTCTTGATTTCAGGGACTCGGGAAAAAATAGCAGTATTTCTAAAAATTTACCAGAAAACAAGAAATAACGTAAAAAATCCTCCATAAGAAAAGCATGGGAGTTTAAAAACGTCTGCTATGCTTACATTAAAACACATGTGATTAAGTGCTACTTTGGTAAGAACTGACATGTGTTCCTACATAACATGTAAAAAGTAAAATAATCAATTGAGGCAGAGTATTGGAGCAAGGTTAGGGGCAATGGCCCCTTCAAGCCACTAGTACAAAGGATTTAACACGGTTTCAAATAATAATTGTAATACTGATGTGTAATACTGTTTGTGCAATATGTTTTGTAAAAGCTCTCATTCAAAATTGGACTATTGCATGTCTAAGCAATGTTGTCTGTAAGGCGGGGTTATACTTCCAGATACTCTGTCGAGTACTGCGGGGGTTGGTTATAGGGAATGGAAACGTCCATATGCTTACTGGGGTTCATTTGAGGCAATATCGTGGGGTTATACTAAACCTATACAAATTATTAACTGACAAAATTATGTAATGAACTAATTGTGTTAATGTACAAAGGCCTAGAATGACTTTATAATTCTAAACATACTGCTCGTGTAAAACAACTTTTTCGTTAAATGAAAATTTAGGAAGTATAATTCTAATTACTCGTATAACTAGCAAGTATGAAAGGCTAATCATACATGCAATAATCCTGAGTAAATAACATTGCAAACTATATACAAATTATGTTATTATACATTCTATCACGCCGACATCATAGTAATTCACTTGCAGATGCAATCCTAGTGTTATTACGAAATAGATAAAACGATGGATTACATGGATTGCACGAATTGGAGGTAATAATTGAATCCTAACAGACTTCGATGCTTGAAGTATAGTGGTATTATTTCTTTAGGGTGGACCTTGAGGTAACCTCTGAATTTTACTATCATATTTTAGTCACTGCATATTGCTATAAAGTGGTAGTTTAACGCAAGAATTTTTACATATTTAGGGCTTAATCTGTGAGAAAAATCATGGAGGGGATATTATTGTAACTAAAGTAACAGAACAAATAAACCTCTGAGGGCAAAAGACTAACACGAGTAGTGGAAGAGACATCGGTACAGACAGGTAGACAGGAATTGAGTGTTTACTCTGCTTCAAAGACGGGGTCAAATTGGGCTTCTCTTTGTCCTCAGTCAACCCTCTGAACACCAGCTTTGCAATAAATCGTTTGGTTTTATATAGCTTCCAGTCTATTTGTGGTCTAACGTAAATATTTAGTGAACTTTCTGATGACAATTTCTGTGCGAATTTTCATTGGTATGACTTGCCGAGTTGATCATTTCATCAAAGTTGTCTTCCTGCTTAAACGGACTATATTGTAGTTAAAAAATGGTTTCGTTTTGAATTATAATATGTCGAGGAAAATACCGAAGTAAAATACTTTACAGCTTTTGTCCCTTTGAAATTTTTTTTCTATGAATAATACTTTCTCAATAACTTATCCTTACCTTCCATTACAAGAGCCAATTAACATGCTGCATCTGTATCCAATACTTGCATAACAAGTAGACAATTATTTATTTGGACCAAAAACAAAAAAAATTATCAGTTTTTTTTACAGTTGAACTTGGCTGATTCAAACATGTAGAGACCTCTAACACTTCTAATTTACCAATGATTTTACTTATCCAAGTTCACATTAAAAACATAAGTATAAAAAACACTATTTTGAATCAAAGAAGTTATAGATATCCAAGTTCAACTGTATTTGATACATTAGTAGGAAAACACGTACAACTGCTGTTCTATAATGTAATTGAAATGTTTTTTTCTAAAACCAAGATCTACATTTCGGATTCTGTGAAATTGTGGGTTGAAAAAAATAAATATGTGACAATCGCACCTCTTAATATTGTATTTTGGTTTAGAAGTTTTTATTAAGATTCTACATCAACTTTAGAAAAATAACTCTGACTTTTAATCTACATAAAGTTAAATCAAAAAGTCTTATTCATTGTTCAACTACATACACATTTTGTTGCCGGGTTAAACAAAAATGAAATGCTCATTTATTTGTCACTCATATGCCCCTTTTACAAGTTCTGCCAAAAATTAAAAAACTTATAACAATTTTCAAAATTTAAACAACAAACAAAAATATAGGTGGAGTCTACTTTTTAAAGAATATAAGAATTTTTGAAGCGACGGTTACTCATTGCTACGACCACACCTTCTCATTTGTTTCCTTGAAGAAATTACCTGTCCAATTCCTTTCCTCAAAGGACACGGACGGAATAATAACAAACAAACTTCCTCTAGTTTAATTTCTCGAAGGTTGCCAATGCAAACAGTTTCTCCGTCCAACAGCTCCCGATGTCTCGGACCTCGGACCCCACGCTCTACACAACCTCGAGCGCCACTGCACGACTTGGCTCCCCGGCTCTGCGGTGCAAGTCGTAATCCAATTTTGAGAGTAGGTCATGGATACAGGGAGGATATGATCAATTTGAGATGTAGGGCCCCCACCCGGCGGCGCGGCCGACATATCGCGAGTTATGGGGCGTAATCGCTGCGATCGGATCGGGCTAAGGTCCGACTTTCCACCTCTGGAAGTATACTCGATTGGCTATAGTGGAAAATCGTTAAGAAATTTACTTAAGAGTGGGCTCCAGTCGCGAAACATTTGGAGTTTCTACCTGCTTTCCCCATAAGGCCCCAATGTTAACTTTCAAAGCCCGCCCCTCCTCAATGGATTATTTGATATAGTTGATCTATGGCTAATTTTAAAGAGAAACAAATCCTAAAGATTTGAGTGAGAATGATTTTGATATTAAAAATAATAATCGGTCAGTACAGTTTTAAAAATATTCCATCTTTATGATTTTTTATTTATGAACTATTTGTGGTATCGGAATTCTGCTCACTAAAATCGCTAGGTATTTTTTTGTTTGCTTTTTAAAATTTACCCTAAATCATCGATTGAAGATAATCCGTTGAGGAGGTACGGACTTTGAAAGGAGGGAAATGCAGGTAGAAACGCAAATTGTGTCGCTCCTGGATCCCACTGATAAAAGTTTTGAATCCAATATGGCGGATCCAAGATGATGGCCAAAATGTTTAACACAATCAAAATAAAGTACTTACTACCCAACAATGGTCGGCATTGGTCCAGGGTTATTATTTTTGCAAATGTAGAAAAAGGTAGGGGAAGGGATTTTATAACCACCCAGTATATAAAAGACTAGGCCTATCCACTTTCACCTAGTTCAAAAGTATGCTATTTGTTTGACTTAGCGAATTTCCCCTATAGAGAAGAAGCTATTACCTTAGTCGACATGGTAAGACCTAAGCCCGGGACCATGATAACTTTTCGTTTTGAGGAGCCCAGATGCCAAAAACACCATTCGTTCAAAACTGTATGTATATATATATATATATATATATATATATATATATATATATATATATTTATATATGTGTGTTTGTGGGTGCGATAACTCTCGTAAAAATGATCCGATTTAGATGAAATTTGGTACAAATATGAAAAGCAACATTTATGATTTTAAGTTCGAAAACCAGCCAGATCGCTCCATCCAAAGGGGTATTTTGGGGGGGGGGTTAAGTGTTATATTTGAGTAAATCCTATTTTAGTTTTCACCATTAAATTCAGCTAAAAAAATTGGTCTTTTGATCATTGCTCTACGTCAATTGGTTACCGAGATATTTAAAGTGCTAAACGCAGTACGTTGTCTAATGTTATCCTTATGGAGAATAAGAAAAATGTTAAATCTTGCTTATCCTATATCCTGACGAACCTTGGTATATTACTAATCTGTGCTGTGGTCTATTGATATTTGCACGAAAAATTATTTTTTCCGATAGTTCCCGTAGCAGCAAACCTGCGTACTCAGCCCCTATGTTATTCTTATGGAGAATAAGTCAAATGTAATCTCCCTTAATTATGAACATAAATTAATAAAATTTGGTATGTGGCTTCACCTAGTTGAGTTATAAAAAAATTTGCATAAAAACACATTTTGTGTGGACCTTGTTTCAGCCAACCTGCATCCTCAGACGCCATGTTATTCTTTTAGAGAATAATTAAAATGTCATAAATCATTTATTTATGAATGTATATTGATGAAACTTGTATTTGGCTTTCCCTGAGGACGCAGGTTTGCTGTTACGGGCGTATTTATTATTGGCTCTAGACTAGTAATATTGTAAGTACTTGACAACACACAGTGGGAAACCGACAGTTATTGTCGTGGGCCTACGTAGTGATTGTGATTGGATTGTAAAATACGAATTGGTTCTTTGTTTGACGTTATTGTTCATGACAATGAGTTTTTACTGCATAAATCAGTGCATACAACCACAACTTAGCTTCACTGGAGAAGACAAGTATCAAAGCGTTGCGGGATCTGAACGTTTGTTACTGTCATCTCCAGCAACAAATGTTCTACATATTTGCTGCACTTGACAGGTTCGGTTTTATAACCTTCTCTTAATTTAAACAAGCCCCAAGTATGCTACGTACGTGAGATTTCCAAGTAGGAAGTAATTACGGCCAATTTAAAAAGGGCTAGGAAATGAAAATGAAACAAAAAATAGCTGATTGACCCTTACTTATTTTTACCCTTTTACTGAAAGCGTAGAACATTTGTGCTAGTCAGTAGTTCGAGCTGTAAACCCTTAGGGCCTGCCCTAATTCGAAAGCCAGGCTGGCGCTAACACTAAACATCCTAATCACTCTAAGGTTACAAACCCCTATTGCACATTGGCTTTAAGCCGTACTGATATTGCTCATTATGGTCTTCTTCCGTGAAAATGTTGCAGTAGGAATTTAATTAAATGCTTAGAGAGCGGACTCCAATACCAGCTACTCGTTAGAGAAACAATAATAATAGTTTGGGTTCGTTATTTGGATGACTACAGCGAATATGCGGTTTTCTCTCTAAGTCGTAGTTATAGTTTCATTTGTGAAAGCCTATATATATTTTGACTAGTCTCACTGTATGTGGGTAACATCATGTAATTATTGAATAATTAATAATTATTCCAAAACTCGTAGCTAAAATACAAATTTGCAGATAAGCAAGTTTAATACTTGATATATAAAACCGCAAATTTACTGTGTAATTGCGTGTGCCAAATACAACCTCCTGTCTCGATGCGCGCCATATGATGTGTTAGTTGGAAGATGCATTTTTTAAGTACTAGAGAAAAAGGAATACTAGAACGCCTCAATGTTGCTTCCCTTTAATCCCTAGCCATCCATGATCAAGTTAATCGAATAACAATCCGTGCTATCCACTGCCGTGCTAAATCAACTATTTACCAAATACACTCTGATTTACTTTTAATTTACTATACATTCGATGGTGTTTGGACATTGTCACAACGGAGGTAAAGTACCCCCGTTGCGGCGTACCTGAGTGCTCAGCTAATTTTCAATGCATTTCTATCTTCTTCACCACCACAAGAAGCCACTTAACAAGTTCCATCAAAATATATTCATAAATAAGTGAGGTATGACATTTGATTTATTCTCAAAAATAATATCATTTTGAGTACGCAGACTTTCTGCCACGGGGACAAAATAAATAAGGATTTTATGTAAATACATACCATAACTAGATATGATTTATTTACATTAAATTTGGTAAGTGGCTTCACAGTACATAAATATTCATCGGAAATTCGCTGAGAACACAGATTTGTTGCGACGGGAGTATTATATGTTGTAAAGTTTTATCCGTCCCGATTTTGTTTAAAAAATAACAGCAAGGCAATATTCAGCCCAGGTTTGACAAGGAACAAAGCGACTCAATATGACGCGATCCTTTGAAGTTGTGTATACAATCATTTCTGTGATGCCTGTCGGCTCTCTTCTTTTCGTTTTCGTTACTGTGCGGTTGTCAGGGTTCGTTCAACTTTGGCTTTTAGTGAATTTCCCTATAGGAAAGAAGCTGTTACTATAGGTGGAATGGTATATAAGATATGTCCGTAGGTACGATAACATTCGTAAACTAATTTAATCTTGATTAAATTTGGTACAAACGTTGAAGCAGCATCTATTTTCAAGAATTAGAAACCAGACAGATCGCATACTATCCAAAGGTTTTTTTTCAGGGGGGCTGTACATAAAAAATGGGTTTTTACATACAGATTTTAAACAAATTAAAGTTTGGTTTGCACCATTAATTATAACTTTTAAACAAATTTAGTATTTTGTGTTATTGCTCTACGTCAATCAGTTACTGAGATATTGAAAGTGGCTAAACACTGTACGTTGTCCAGTGTTAATACCATGGGAAAAACGAGTTCGCACGCAGCACGCTGACGTGAGGGAAGTGAATTTCCACATAAAAACTTGTAAAACTCAAAATCAGTGTAAAAACATACATTTGTCCAATTTTTATTGAAATCTGAAAAACATTGATTTTTTGGCTATTCTGATACTCCTGGTTTCATTTACTTGCAAAGCTGGGAATACAATTTTGCACAATATAAGGTTAGGAGAAGATCCAGACAGGCTTGAAAGTAGGCGTGAGGTTTCTGGGGATAATAAAAGTACTCTAACAAAGGAATAACAGGCTTTTCTAGTGTAAAACCCCCATAAGACAACGTACTGTGTTTAGCCGATACACATTTTCTTTAATAACTCGGTAAATATTTATGCTAGAATGACGAGAGAGGGCTTAAAACTTTCGCCTCTCTAATTCCCATCTTTTAACATGCATTAATTGTGCATCCGGGGCTTTTCTGACCCTTTTTGGGCCCAAAAACTCGAAATTTGAAAGATTAATCCCCAAAAAATGGGTTTAGAGTTTTCCGATTGTTTTGCCCAACGAACTTGTCCAACAGATTATAGAAAGGAACGTCCCTACTAAATTTGAAGTAAATCGGACAAAAAATGCGACCGCTAGAGTGCATACACACATATATATGTCTATATATATATATATTTATATATATATAAAATTTTGAACGACCCCCCAAAACGTGTTCAGGGAGTCACGTTAGGAACTTCTATGGTGGTCCCGGGCTTAAGTTTCACCGTGCGGGTCATGCTAATAGTTCACTTTCCAAAGGAAATTCACTAATAAGGCCTGAGACAGTTGGAAGTTACGTGTACAATTCCAAACATTCACAAAAATAGCAATATCATTTTTGTTTGAGGTTCAAATTTAAGAAGAGCGTTCTTACTACTGCGCTACCCAGATTGAGATTACAAAAAAAACAAAAATAACGCTAACTTTGAGAATAATAATTGTAACAACTGAATATTGCACATTTAAAAAGTGATGAATAAGTCAAATGTATTGACGAGTCAGATGTCCTTTAGGGGCTTTTTTTATTTTACCAACTTTTATAAAGCAACACAAGATGCTTAATGGATGTATTTTGACACCTAATGGCCATCGAGAAGTAACGAGAACTCAATATCTAAGATTGTTTCTATCTAGGGCCTATCTAGATTTTAGATTTTACAAAATCCTTATTTTACCGGATATGCTATTTCCCACGTTGAATTTTTACCTTTATTTAATTAATAGAACTGTCAAATATGTTAAATATTTTATCCACTAGTACAAGAACAATATATTTCTTGCCAACTTAACACAATGCCTCTGTAAAAATAATGTCATATTATGAAGATTCAAATTAGTTAAAAATGGGTTTAACGATACAATAGCAGGCTTCGATGATTACAGTTGTAGCTGTATATTATTGAATAGAATGTGATTAGTAGAGCCCGCCATCTGTTACCACAATATTAGGTTGCCATAGAGATAATGTGGATATGGTGTGTGCGACTGCCATTGTAGTGAAATCGGCCATTGAAACTGATTACTTTTAGCAGTGGAAACAATTACAAAGTTTGATTATCTAGGTCGAGGATTAACTCCCATTACCACAATATGAGGTTGCCATTGAGATATTGTGGATATGGTTTGTGTGTGCGACTGCCATTGTAATGTTATTGGTGATTGAATCCGATTACTTCCAGCGGTGAAAACCATTACTAGGTTTTGCTTACTCAGTTTCAGGATCAACTCCCATCACCACAATGTGGATATAGGTATGCGACTGCCATTGTAATGATATCGGTCATTGAATCTGATTACTTTTAGCAGTGGAAACAATTACGAAGTTTGATTATCTAGGTCGAGGATTAACTCCCATTACCACAATATGAGGTTGCCATTGAGATATTGTGGATATGGTTTGTGTGTGCGACTGCTATTGTAATGTTATTGGTGATTGAATCCGATTACTTCCAGTGGTGAAGAACATTACTAGGTTTCGCTTACCCAGTTTCAGGATCAACTCCCATCGCCACAATGCGGATATAGGTATGCGACTGCCATTGTAATGATATCGGTCATTGAATCTGATTACTTTTAGCAGTGGAAACAATTACGAAGTTTGATTATCTAGGTCAAGGATTAACTCCCATTACCACAATATGAGGTTGCCATTGAGATATTGTGGATATGGTTTGTGTGTGCGACTGCCATTGTAATGATATCGATCATTGAATCTGATTACTTTGAACAGTTGAATCATGACAAAGGTTTACTTATCCAGGTTGAGGATCATCTCCTCTTACCACAATATAGAGATAATGTAGCTATGGTGTGTGCGACTCCCTTTGTAATTAAATCGATCATTGAATCTTATTACTTTGAACAGTCAAAACCACTACAAAGGTTTGCTTATGTAGGTTGAGGATCAACTACTATAATTAATTAGTTTTGCAACTTGTAGGCGTAGTTCTCTAGCCTTGCTACAAATTTGTGGGTAATTTGAGTTGAGGTAGTAGTCTGTCTGGTGTGTACAATTCGGTAGGTTCAAAATTTTGGCCGGTTAAACGAGTAGAGTATATTAAGAGTCCGGATTTTGCTTTTGCAAGATATAAACCTTGCGTATATTTTAGTATTATAAAATTACTTCTATGCGTTTCAAGTACGAAGTTTTGACTAGCTTCACTTAACGAGGCAAAAATAAGGTTGCTTAACGCACGGTGTCTTACAAACGGTAACTTAAGTATACATTTTGTTTAGGGCTTAGTGTAAAATGTCATCCGCTGTGTCTTTTATACAATTTATGTTTCCTACGATGCATTATATAGGTCCAGTGTGAACCAATCATCGCCTCGTAATTCTTATCTAGAATAACCTTTTGTTGAATGATTAATTTAATGCAAAAATAAATTGTATTCTAAATACATTCGGTATATTTGATATAAATGGCTGATGTTTCAAAATAGTCTTGCGCAACAGTAAATCATATGTTTATACGAGTATTTATTTGCTTAAACGCTTACAAATATCGTGTTACATGTGAACAGCCATGGTTTAAATTTGACATTGTCAAGTTTTCCATGTTTTGATACCTGTTAGTAAATTACATGTTAAATGAACTTTTACACATTTATCGAATTTCCTCCATAGGGAAATTTTACACTTTTAATTCATAAAGTTAAATCAATTGAATCTCTGGAGTGGAACAAATACTTGTACTTCTATACATATAATACACTCCATTGCTGGTAGAACCGTTATTGCCAATTGAAAACCGAAAAGCACTCGAATGTTGTATGTGTATTTACCATGTAATTGCGAAAACATAGTGAAACAGATTACAAAGTTGTATGTTGTTGAGTGAATCCTCGTCTCGAGCCGCTGCTGTTAGTAAACAACGCGTGTTTTGTCCCTCGTTATTTTAGCTGCTCCTATTTTCGCAACGTAAGCGGGATTAGACTAGACGAGTGTCTTTGTGTCTCTCTCGCTCTCTGTCTCTCTTTCTCTCTCTATCTCTGTGTCTGTAAATTGATAAAGAATGTTCTCATTGCTGATCGGGTAATTTTATACCTACGATCACTGTGTTACCATCAGTTTGTTGTTGTAAATATAAAACCACAACAAAATATAATAGGATGAAACATTACTTTAAATATTATAATTATAATATGCAATATTTAATTGATTAATTATAAATTTGCAACATTTCTGTGTAATTGTAAAAATGTTGAATTTGATTTATTTTAATTTATTGTAACGAATATAAAATAGTTGCTTCAGGAATGAGAGGGCTTTATAGGCTGATTTTCGAAGATTAAGTTTAAATCTTAATACTGCAATTCAATAAGAGCAATTGTTTACTTAATTGATTCTATTTAACTCTAAAATCAAATCAAATCCCCCTCTCTTTCTCTGCGCCTGTGTGAACTGATAAAGAATTTAATTGTTGCCAATCGAGTAGTTTTTTTTTTAGAATAACTTAATTGTTTTACTATTAATATGTTGTTCATTTGTGAAAAATATCTAATAGATGCATTAAATTACAAATTATATTAATATTTAACATTCAACTACAACTAAAAACTACAACTACTTAATACAACTTATCAAAATTTCTGTGTTACCAAGTATATTATTATGTTGTATTTGGATTGTTTGAAGTTGTTGTTATGTACTAAAAATAGTTTCATAGAGAGCTTTTCATGTACCAATAAAACCAATAAACCAATAAAATCAAAATATCTCCCTTTCTGTTGAAATTGGCTCAGCTTTAATGTATAAACGAGTTCGCACAAACAATGAGTTTGCAGCACGCTGACGTGAGGGAAGTGAATTTCCACATAAACAACTTTTAAAACCCAAAATCAGTGTAAAAACATTTATTCAAATTTTTATTGAAATCTGAAAACATAGATTTTTGGCTGTTCTGATGCTCCTGGTTTCATTTACCTGCAATACTGGGAATACAATTTTGCACATTATAAGGTTAGGAGAAGGTCCAGGCAGGCTTGAAAATAGGCGTGAGGTTGCTGGGGATGATAAAAGTACACTAAGAAATGAATAACAGGCTTTTGTAGTGTAAAACCCCCATAAGACAACATACTGTGTTAAGTCGATATACATTTTCTTTAATAACTCAGTAACTATTTGTGCTAGAATGATGAGAGAGGGCTTAACACTTTTGTCCCAGTAATCTCCATCTGTTTACATGCATTAAATTTATATTCTGGGATTTCCTGACCCTTTTTGGGGCCAAAAACAAAAGATTTTAAAAATAAAATCCCAAAAAAGGGGGTTAGAGTTTTTCGATTGTTTTGCCGAAAATGTTTAGAAATCGAAAACATGTTACTGGAGATTTTCGACTTATTTTTGTATGTATAACCTGGTTCTGCATAGCTCGCTAAGCATTTTTGTGACACCCAGTATATATTCATATATATTTGTATATCATTTTGAACGTTAGGAATTTCTATGGTGGTCCCGGGCTTAAGTTTCACCGTGCAGGTCATGCTAATAGTTCACATTCCATAGGGAATTCAATAATAACTAACTAGCAGTTAGTTTAATTTATATTTAATCAAGTTAACCCAAGTCGACATAAAGAAATTGTTTTGTAAAATTAGAGTGTATTTTACAGTGGATGACTTTTGCCAATTAGTTGTTTTCATTGTACTGTATATTTAAGTTTTATGCAAGCCCCGAGCCGCAACATTTCCATGCAAGTGTTTGTTAACAAATGTTACTCGCAAGGTGCCTTTTAGTTTATCTAAACTGTTTCATTACTTGTGCAATCTTTAAATCACTTATTTACAAACGTCAAGTGTGATAACCTAATACTTCGGGCGCCGTGTTTCTAAACATGATAACCCATAGTTTCTTATTTGTTTGATATTCATTGTTAGTTATTGTGATTTTATACTGTTTAAGAAATTAGTATGGTTCGCCATCTTTGGCTGGAAGAAAACCATGTTGCCTGTCAAATGCCTGTTGTATGGAAAATATCCTCATTGATATATTAAGTTTATACTCTAGCATTGTTAATGCATCTGCTCGCATTGGAGGAATACTGTATTTATACAAAAATGAAATGAGTAATCTATGTTAATACTGAACACATAAAAAATCCTATAAATTATTGGCACTTTAAATGCTTCCACGAACAATTAAGAAAACTAAGAACTAATGTTTAGTTTAATTTAGCAAATGGAAGGAAGTAGTTCTTTAAATGGCATTTAATTTTATTTATTCATTTTGTAATCATGAATTTACGAAATCATAATTACATTCTAACAACAACAAAAAGAAAACATTATTACGAACGCGACAATTTTAATTAAAGGTGCTGTGTTTAATTAAAATTCAAACATCATTAAGTTTCAAAGTTCTATTAACTATTTTGTTACAAATATAGCGTGGAAAGTATATAGATATATTATTACTGCGATACCAACTCACTTTAACTCTTCATCCGGACGTTGAACAATTTGTGAGCGTAATGACTTTACTTCACACTCCTAAGTAGTACGTGCTCTATACATACATTTTGTCATCACAAAAACTTAACAAATACGTTTTAAATAAATGTTAAAACTCCTCAGTTACCAAAATATATCCCCGCAAACCTTAAACTTGATGACGCTGAAGGCTCGACCGATAGAGATATTTTATTCAGCTCAGTCATTGGAACCATGCGCGGACGACGTCCCTGCCTCTGCGTGCGGAAGTCACCAATTGGAATATAGCGCTATTGATTGGAGTAAAGTGCGTCTGAGTGACTGGCTAGTGGTCTAGCCATGCAACGATGCGACGTTGTACAGTTGTAAATCATACTATCACTATATTAAAATACCCCGTCGCAGCAAACCTGCGCACTTAGCGAATTTCCTATGCATGAATGTATTTCTTACTACCACATAAAGCCACTTACCAAGTTTCATAAAAATACTTAAATAAATAAGTGATATATAGCATTTTATTTATTCTCCATAAGAATAACATTAAGGCTGAGAACGCAGGTTTGCTGCAACGAGGAAGATAAAAATGTGGGTTTTTTTGCAATTATCAATATAACTCAACCAGGTAAAGCTACATACCAAGTTGTAATGGTTTATGTTCATAATTAAGGGAGATATAAAGCTTTACGTATTCTCCATAAGAATAACATGGGGGCTGAGTATGCAGGTTAGCTGCTACGGGGACAACCAACAAAACATTTATTTTTTGTGCAAATATCAATATACCAGTACAACGTGAAGCCACACACCAAGTTTCATCAATATACATTCATAAATAATGGAGATATCAAATTTTATTTATTCTCCATAAGGATAACATGGGACAACGAACTGTGTTTAGCACTTTGAATATCTTTGCAACGGTTGGACGTAGAATCACAATTTAAATACCAAAATGATTGTTTTGTGGAGCTGAACTGATTGGTAAAAGCAATGTGAAGTTTACAGTAAAATTAATTAAGGAAAAGCTAAATACCATTTTCCCATAAGATTAACATGGGAGATTTTATGAACACTTTTTTTGATTTTCTCCACAACCACTTAACCTAGGTTAATGATTCAAAATACTATATTATTTGTTTTTTTAAGCTCTATTAAATGGTTAGAACAAAAATTGTGTGTTTTAAAAGTTTCAGGGTGAAAAGTGCAAAAAACTGATTTTGGGAAAATTTTGAAACCCCATAAACCCCCTTTCCCATGCTTCGATTTTTTTGGTTTTCGAACTTAAACTCATGAATGTCACTTTACACATTTGAGCCAAATTTCATCGAAATCGGACGGTTTTTACTCAAGTTATCGCATTCACGGACACACATCATTTATATATATATATATTTATACATATATATATATTTATACATATATATATTTATTTTATATATATATTTGTTTATATATTATATATATACATATATATAAATTTGAACGAATAGTGTTTTTGGCATCTGGGAACCTCAAAACAAAAAGTTATCATGGTCTCGGGCTTAAGTCTTACCATGAGACCTACGGTAACAGCTTCTTCCCTATAGGGGAAATTCGCTAAAAAGTAATTCATGGGGAAAATTGCGGTAGGCCTACTTCTAATTTAAAGATGTTTTCGCGACAAAAACTTGTCAAATAGCATATTAATGTGTAGGTCATAATTCATGCATGGATTACTATTTCGAAAAGTACGTAAAACTATAGGAGTCAGCCGAATTGATATTTCACTTTTAATTTATGAAGAACCTGTGGGACCGAGCTTTGCTCGGAGAAGGTCAGTCAGTTTGATTGGATGACTTGTAGTATTTTTTTCCTACGTCCTTCTACTGGGGAGCAGTTTTGCTTAGGTCATTTGTCTCTTTTCTGCATGTTTAAAGTCACTCCAGTTGTTATTATAGCTCCATTTAATTCATTTTGGATATGTCCACTCCATATGTAATCTTCATTCGATGGGTTTGGTCACTGTTCTCAGGAAACTACTCTTTGATAATTTGCGAGATTAATAAGAATTCGACAGTTCATTGATTTATTATATACAGCTGGTATGATTATTTTGTTTTGATTTTAAACTCCATAAACCCTATATTAATTTTGTATTTTTTGTGTTTTTTTTTTAATTATCTGACTTTTCCTGGGGATAAGATCAGTCTCTAACCTATTTTTTATCCTAGAAATTAGCTATTTATTACATTTTAAGGAAATCGTTTGAGCCATTTTTGAGTTCATACTTGCAAGCAAACAAGCAAGCAAGCAAACCTTATTCATAATAGAGTATAGAATAGGGTAACATGTTGTTTCCTGAAAGCAGCGACTGAAAATATTGAATGAAAATTACATGTAGATGTGAAGATTACATTTGGATACGAGCGGTCATATCCAAGTGAATCAAAGGACATTGAACTATAATAACAACTGGAGTGACCTTAAGATTGAAGAAACCAGGCAAATGAGCTAAGAAAATCTGCTCGTCAGAAGGGGGACGTGGTGAAAAATTACTCTAAGTCATCTAAACAATCTAACTGACCTTCCCCAAGCAAAGCTTGGTCCCCAGGTACCTGTTATAATAAAACCTAACCATACTGTAAAACTGATTTGTCTATGACTGACTGATCTCATTCGACTCTCATTATTATTAACTATCTATATCCCAGAAATGACTTATTCCCAAAGTTTGAAGAAAATCGTTGGAGCTGTTTTTGAGATCAGGGTTGCAAGCAAGCAAACAAGCAAGCCTTAGTCATATTACAGTTTAAGATTGTATAAATGGAAATTAGATAATATGACAAATCATGTTTATCAACCGTAACAGTTCATTTGTATTACCATGGAATGCAGAACCTATTCTCATATATGAAGTCAATAACTTAGTATGGGCATTTTCTCGGTGGGCCTGGGACAATCAAGCCTAGTAATGTTGGACCCCTTCAATGGAATAGGCATGTTTGATTTGACTATGGATGAATTAAGGCTTTAAAACTGAACGATTAGACTAGTATTAAAAAATATTTGTAATTTTTCAAGAACATTTTTTATAGTGAATTGGGATGCTTTGCTGAATAATATTACTAATACAATAACGTAATAACTACCGAACGTCATCGGCAGATTGTTGTTGATCGGATGATGATGTTCGTTGTTTTAAAAGAAAAAACAAATCTTATATTGCAGAAATTCAGTAGAGGGCTAGAAACGCATTCTCTGTGAAGGAGACCTAACTTTATTTTTTCGAATGATTCAGTTTAGGGATAGAAACGCAAAGAAAGTCAAACATTATTTTACCGAATAATTCAGTTGAGAGTTAGAAACGCATAGGAGACCAACTATATTTTACGTCCATAAAATAATACTTTTACAAGTTATTTTTATGTCAAACATCCTTCTGTGTCAAAATTGTATCCAAATTAAAAAACGTACAAAATAATTATAAAAATAAAAATATAATAAATTAAGTGTACAAGTAATCTATTTAGAGATGAAAATATTAGAAAGATTAAAAAAGAAACAGCGGGCCGGATCAGGTAGAATTACATTAATCCGGAGTGAGGGTGGCGCGGCGCGGCGGCGAGATAAGATAAATAAAGGGCGGCTAACGAACGTGGCGCGTTATTACACCTTGTTGCCAGATCTGCGACTTTGGGTAGCCAAGAATATGAAATACTGTACGCTCATTCATTGTGATGTAAGGGAAACACGGCTCTGATGCGTGATTAACTTATGATTATATAATCCGGATAACACAAATATCCTTTTTGACATTAATTGTTGGCAAAAGTGTCAAAATGTATAGTCACAATAAAATAAGAGTCTAGTTGCCAATTTGTACAGTACTATTTTTCGCCTTTACCAGCTTTGCATGCGTTGTATTCTTCGTAATAGGTCCGGGGTAATGTTAAATATCCCTAAAACATCGTGAAACCTGTTATATCCAACTATGAATTGTTAGAAAATGTACTTAATAATTTAGTTGATAACACTCAGTAACTTCGTTGACAATACATATACCTTTTATCGTATATGTAGGAGTTAGAAATAAATACGTCACTAAACAAATACAACATTTCCTAAAGTCTACCTTGAAGATTTTAAGAAGCTAAACAAGCGGATTAAATGACGGGACTACTTTACATTATTTTAATGAAAAAGTTATCCTCTTTCCGATATTCTGAGAAAGTTGGAAGATTTTACGCTCCAGAGGGGAAACAACGTTGAGATGAATGTCCGGGGAAGTTTGCTGGGCTGACAACCCTGTCGCGGATAATAGTGACTTTCCTGGAGAAAACGAGGTGCAAATAGCGTTCAATTTACACTTTGATGCCGTTATAAATACACCGGATAAACTGTACTGCAGTTGTTGGAAAGTTCCTAGCTTCTGTTAACTTTGACAATTAACAACTGTAGTAAATGTGTCTTTATGGGCGTTACAGATATTACCAGTATATTAATTGGTTTTGTCCTGCAATTCAATTACAAATTATGTTTCTCAAAAATGTATTTCTCTAAGATTGTCTTGTGAAATGGTTTTTTGAAATCTATAGTCCAGAGAGCCTTGCAGGGTTGTGTTCAGGATGTAGAGAGACTTGCAGGGTTGTGTTCAGGATGCAGAGAGCCTTGCAGGGTTGTGTTCAGGATGTAGAGAGACTTGCATGGTTGTGTTCAGGATGCAGAGAGCCTTGCAGGGTTGTGTTCAGGATGATGGGATAACTGACATCAATGTACATTCTTGAAGCAGCTACTTTCTGCAAATAAATGCACCCCGACTCAGCTCAGGATGTACACTATTTTTCTTTTTTAAAATTATTGTAAATAATAACTACTGTATGCAGCTTTTTATTTAAAAAAAATACTTCTGTAAATTTACTGAAGGGGGAATGGAAGCTGAGGAATGTGTAACCAAGGGATATTTACATCTCCTATATTGCAAGAGTTATTTCCTAGATCCAAAACAGATATTAGGAGTAATTTTTGTTCTTAAATTGACACTGAAACCACTAGATATGATTAAAAACCTCATTCATAATTGGAAGGTAAGCAATAATCCACAATATTGTGGCTATGAGGTTTGAGTGTGTAATTACAGTAGAGCCCAGAAGAGGTCATATTCACATCAAAGTACATTAGTAGTACATGCGGGTGATGAAAACACACCCAAACCAACAAACAGACGGACTCTACCTCATTTGTGTCACTAACCAAAAGACATAGGTCAATGTTAGGAAATCGGGACGATCTTTGGGACTAGGTAATGATGAAATTCTATAACGTGGAAATAATTTGAGATTTAAATGTCAAATAATCAATCGAAGACAATACTCTTTAAACTATGAATCATATAATATAAACTGCATTGAACCTTACCGATTAATTTATAAATTACTGCAAATCTATAGTTAGACATTTTTTGAAGATAATGTGGCCAACTTGTCAGAAGACGAGAGTCACAAAGTATCAAAACTAGTATGGATAATAGGGAATAAGGTAAACTAGCCAATCCAGCTGCTCAATTTTGAGAAACGCTTCTGTTTGATTAAATTGTGATGCTATTTCAGATATTAGCTTGAAACAGATGATCTTGCTTCTGTACTGTGTTTTGTTACCTTCAACAGCTGGCAAATGCTCAATTTCAATGATTACTGTTCTTCCATAAGATTTACATTGCAACTTTGAAGATCTGTGGGTCGTAGCCATCAGGGCAGATGTACATTTTAATTTTTTTGCAAACCTACGCCTACGCAACGAGACCTTTCCATAGATACATCAATAATAAAAATCGATCCAGTGGTCCCTGAGTTTTCAGCGTGACAAATCTGCTAAGTATTAAATATAAGTATATAGACAATTCAAATAGCCTAATGTGGTTTTATTTCGGTGTAAGTAATTACAAACTACACCTTTGAAATTTTTAGTTTCTGATCCGGAATCCACAATTTTGTCTTTATTTTACTTTACGTTAAATTATCATAAAGTTGTAAGCTTATTTCACATCAACTTAACATAGTTTTATTGTTTATGTAGATGTTAACTGCATGTGAAACCTTTTGTTTATCTAAATGTCTATGATTTTATGTCTCAAATAAAACAAACTTGGTTAAAATATTTGAAAAAATAACGGTTTTACGATTTTTTATCTGAACGCTTACAAAACACAAAAAAATTGTATGGCATTTCCAGTGCGCCCCATTAGAAAATTAGGTAATATTTTAATAGCAACTTCTCAAACGTATTCAGTAATCTGAGGTAAAAAATATCAAACAAATTTGGAACTAAAAGGGTTAACCATAATTTTGTCCCAGGACTACCTTAAAACTGGTCTATACCAGTTTTGAGTCTGACATTGGGTACAGCATATGAAGTTGTCATTACATATGGTAAGTCTTTTGGCTGTCCAGTATGACAAACTTCCCTTTCACCTTTGGTCCCTCCATTTGCAGTGGCTAGGGACAGAATCTCCTGGTTTGGTTCCCAACTGCCAACCTGAGAATGTGGTCCCTGGCTGTTGTACGTGGATACTCTGTCAGTCGAGTTGTCCAGTTGGAGGGGAGAATGCGGGTCCCCTGTTTGAGAGCCTCATCCCAGCTGTCACAGGAGCACGGGAGTTGGCCCTTTGAAGGGTCGATTTGGCTGCCGCCCCATCCCACCATTTCCTTTCCTGCTACATCCTATCCTTCCGGTAACCTGCGCAATATTCCCGCTTGTGAAAGACGTGCCTAGCAGCTCTGCTGGGGTTTCCTAATCCGCAACAATGAAAAAATGGGGATGAACCATAAGCTTGCATCCAGAAATGGACTGTTATACGGAGAGTTAAAAACATCCTTATTTAGCTCTAATCAACACGCGGAGGGAATCAAAAGTAGAAACGATAGAAAATTGCACATAATCAGGATAAAAAGCGGCACTGTTTAATTTAATTGCCAATCTTGGATAATTTTCGCGCTTGTTTCTCGGCAGGCTCTAAACGGAGTGACATTCTGGACAGGTGGACATCGCTCTAGCGCTATCTCTCGCCGTCGTTATTAATTAACTCTGTCATGTTGCGAAACCGGCGACAGGTAGCGCCACCGAGAAACCGGTTCCAGAAATGTTTTTGTCTATCGTGGATGAATTTTAATCAAAACCCGTCATACGCAGGAAGAAGCGTTGCTGGAAACTCAATTGACTTATTGGAGAATAATAATGTGGAGGAAATGACTAAAGATGAGGAAAATAAAATATGACACGCTATAGAAGTGCTCATTAGTACCGGATGGTCAGTTTATATGTTCACGGGGAAAGTCGTCTATGGTGTTAGTTCTCAGTTCCCGGGAAATAATGACTTCCTTAGTGATATGTATTTTCTAACTGTATGAGGTGTGTTTAAGTAGCCGCAAAGACGATAATTATGCAGGAAAATCATAAAATACCCCCGTAGCAGCAAACCTGCGTACTCAGCGAATTTCCAATGCATATATATGTATTTTAATACCACATAAAGCCACATACCAAGTTTCATCAATAAATAAATAAACGATTTATGACATTTTAATTATTCTCCATAAGAATAACATTGCGGCTGAGTATGCAGGTTTGCTAAAGCAAGGAGTACAAAAAATGGGGTTTTATACAAATATCAATATAACTCATGTAGGTAAAGCCACATACCAAATTTCATTAATTTATTTTCATAATTAAGGGAGATAACACGTTACTTATTCTCCATAAGAATAACATGGGGCTGAGTACGCAGGTTTGCTGCTATGGGAAACATTGGTAAAAAATGTTTTATTGAGCAAATATCAATGGTCCACAACCAGATGAAGTCGTATACCAAGTTTCGTCAGTATACGTTCATAAATAAGCAAGATATACATTTTTTCTTTTCCTCCATAAGAATAACATTAGACAACGTACTGTGTTTAGCACTTTCAATATCTCGGTAACCAATTGACGTAGAGAAATGATCAAAATACCAAATTGTGTGTTTTTTAAGCTGAATCGAATGGGAAAAACTAAAATTTGACTATTTCCAAAATTATATGTAAAAAATTCGAAAAACCCATTTTTGGGGTACAAAACCCCCCCAAAATACCCCTTCGGATAGAGCGATCTGGTTGGTTTTCGAACTTAAAGTCATAAATGTTGCTTTACACGTTTACACCAAATTTCATCAAAATCGGATAATTTTTACGAGAGTTATCGTGCTCACGGACACACACACACACACACACACACACACACACACACATATATATATATATATATATATATATATATATATATATATATATATATATATACACACAGTTTCGAACGAATGGTGTTTTTGGCGTCTGGAGACCTCAAAACGAAAAGTTATCACGGTCCCGGGCCTAGGTCTTACCATGCCGACTACGGTAATAGCTTCTTCCCTATAGGGGAAATTCGCTAAAAGGTTGATGTTCGTGAATATCAGCCCATGATAATAGTAGGTTGCACATTGAAACATTTGTGAGTAGATGAATTTGCAGTTGTGTTGATTCGGCGCCACGAGCGTTGAAAACTTAGGTAAGTAGGGATTACCGATTAAGTTGTAATTTTTATGGGTTTGAATTGTTTGTTAAGTTTTCACATTTAGCGGTGAAGGTAATCTACAAAATAATGGATCAATTATTTATTTCGATGACATATTAAGGGATATATGACCTACCGACAAAACGCCCCTGATAAAATAATATATACAATTATAAATAAATTATGATATATATATCCTATTACAGTTGGTATTGTGGGTAAAAATGCATATATTCTTTCTAGATTATGATGTAAATAATATATTTTAACTAGCTCCGGAAGAAGAGTTCCTATTTTATCTATTTATTGACATGTGTCTGATATATGTATGGTTAAGCCAAGATACAATACTTTAAATAAATGTAAAATCCGTATTTTGATTGTTCTTCAATCTTGGCCGTTATTGGAAAAAGTCTTCAATTTGATAAATAATTTTTTTGATAATCCTTATTGTAATTTACTTTGAACTTTTTTATATGTATTATACTCTTGATTTTTTCTAGGATTTTATTGTAAATTGTTATACCCATTAACTGATTTTGGATTGGTAAAGAACCCTCGGTGAGGGTATAAACTAGTTTTTGATTGTTTTTGGTTCTAGATCAAACGAGACGCTACGATACGCATAAAAGTAAGGATGAACACAACAACTTTACCTAAGTTGTAACTTTTGTAGAACAAATGAGCATCCAACTCCCTTGCACTAAAACTATAACACAGCTCACGTTGCAGCTTAAAAATAACAAACTCTGGTGCAAGAACGATCAAAATCGATATGTCCACAAGACACAATGGACCGTGAAGTTCCATTGTGTGGGCTGTGTGGTATGCACGCGTGGGGATCCCTAGGAGAGTGGTCCATCGTACTGTTGGTATGCCATTGATCCTCGAGGCTTGTAGGCTCGCCCTCGACATTGGCCTTGACACACTGGGCCTATGTCAGACTAGACGGCTGCCCACTGACGACGACGTGGGAGAAAGTTCATTGGACGGCCCCATATGTTTGTAAAGAAGACAGATTTTAATTTCTGTGGAGAAACGCTTCCCCTTGAATAATAAAGATTTAACCTATGATCTTTGTTTCGTTTCGTGGGTGAAAAAGATGTCTAATCTATATAAAATCTTAATTCAATGGCTCTAGTCGCTGTTTTCAAGAAACCATTTGTTGCTACTTTCATAGTTCAGTGGTTAATTTATTCAGAGCTCGTGTGATTCTTTTGTTTTGATTTGAAACTTCATAAGCCCAATGTTAAAATTGTCCAATTTTAAAATGAGGTCTTTAACAAAATATGCATTTTTCTCGGGTTGAAGTTTTCACCAATCTAACTTTTAGGTCCAAAAAGGCCCTAATTCCAAAATTTTAACAAAATCGTTCCGCTGGATTCCGATATAAAATTTACAAACAATCAACAGACGTTGCTCGTCTTGTAGTACAGGATATATGGCTCTGGATACAGGACATATAGTACAGGGCTCTAGGTTCTCCCACTATATCCTGGGTTTCTACTAGTTCACCCTACCCGATGGCACTGTAGTCCATGTAAGACTCCGGCCTCTGACCCCACACGCCTCCAGCCAATTTTACCTGAAGCTTTGATTATTTGATGAAATGTATACAAAGATTACTATATTTTTAAAATCTTATCAAAATGTATTAAGTGGGTCGAAGAACTCGTATTTCATAGACGTTCCTGTCTGACTGTACCGCTGTAGTTGATTTGTACGTGACATGTTGACCTTTGTGGCGATCTAAAGATTCCAATTAAAAGCTAAAATGATTCTATCTAAATTCGTATAATTTAATACGAACAATGTCGCTTGTTGGTTTGTTTGTTTGAAAAATCGATCTCGGAATCCATCAGCGGAAGAATTTTGCTAAAACATCGGGATTAGGGGGTTTTGGAGAATCGATTAGTGACCTTAACCCAAAGAAAGTTGATTTTTTATAAAAAACTCATTTGAAATATTAACATTGGGAGTTAAATAAAAACAAAATAATCATAACAGCTGTTACCAGTGAAACCAGCAAATATAATAACCAGTAGACTGTCAAAGTAACACTTACAAGTGGTAGAGTATGAACAAGTGATTTATTTTTTGAAAACAGTGACTAGGACCATAGAATGAAGATTGACTGTAGAGTGAACATTTTCTAAATGAATCAAATGTGTATAGAAATTCTCTTAAAATTACTTAAATGTACACGTAATATAGCTATTACTACGTTTTACCTAACAAAGCTAATAAAATATCACCGAGCACGGCTCTGTCCCCCCGGTGCTTGTTCTCTAATCTGAGCAGACGTAAGTCAGATGTTACAGGCTCCTCATATCTGTGTCTGGCCGGTGTGGTTATCAGGATCATTATTCATTCTTGAAACACGGCCTACGACCTCACGTCTTATGACATCGGCCTTGCCCTTGGTCCCAAGTTTGTCCTACGGCCTAGGAGTTTCTTCAACATTTGCCTCGCAAATTTAGTACTTCAGTGACAAGTTACTTGTATACGCGTTCCAGCTGATACTTAGAAGCGCTGGACACCAAGTAATGACAACTCTGCTCTAGCCTCGTGATCGGAGCGCTGACACCAAGTAATGACAACTCTGCTCTAGCCGCGTGATCGGCATTCAACTCACAACAGAGAACATTATTGACAAATAATTAAACCCTCATTTGCTGTTTTCTGTAAAATCCTGAACTCATCTGCGTAACGTACAAAAAATATATTTCAATCCAAATCTTTGTGAAATAAGTAAGATGCAGTTTTGCCTGTTTTATAAAATGAAGTTTTTTGCCTGTTTTTGCTGTTTTATAAAATAAAATTCACCAAATATTATTTTTCTTTATGGGGTTGTATGGCGGAACTAAGAAAAAATAATAGACAGTCAAAATATATGTTTGACTACAAGCGCACTTTTGACCTTATAATGGCGCCTAGTTATTTGACACATCAGAAATTAATTTGAACTAACAGTTGGTAACTCAATAAATAATTTAATGTAATCAGATTGTTACCAAGTTGGAAAAAATGCCTATTCCAAAGCACAGAACAGCTTCAAAAGCTGTGTTTTGTAACTTTAATGTCATATACTCTAAAAGCTCTTTTAAAGAACAAAATCAAATTTCCGCCCCAACCCAACCCCCACCTCAACACTCATCACCGCCCCCAACCCCTGCTGAGTCACGGATAAATTAAAGTTTGAAATATCTCCGTACAGGAAAAAATATATTGTCCAGAACCATGCAATACTCAACGTTCGAAATAACAGCTGGTATTCCTTAAACAATATAAAATAATAAACATTATAATCTGTATTTTTGAAACTCATAATAGCGATGGATTTTAATTTATTATTGTAGTGTTTAGACACTGAAAGCGATAGGTAAAGTCCAAATAAATCAATAATAAATTATTATCTGATCTATGGTTTAAGTATTAACTAGGCTACTTTATAAAATACAGTAATTAGTAACAAAATAAACGTGATATTCTTAACCATTGGGAACTTTTATATAATTTAGTAATAGTAAAGAAAAAGTCAAGAGTAAATAAATCTCAGTTAGGTTTTATTGGTTTGCGACCTAAGAGACAAGACAAACAAGATAGAGACACTATTGTTTGATCTAAGAATTCTTTTCAAGTTTGCGTTCGATTTGTACAAAATTGAGCCCTTTTATAAACTAGAATAGATGATTTTACTCGGTTTTAAACTTCTTTGTTTTACTAATTTAATTTAATTTTGTAACTCATTCTGTAACTCATAATTTTATAGAAAATGTTTTAGTTTTAATCGTTAAAATACCATTTTTAAATTATATGTTTATGTACAAAGCAAGAACCTCTTCCTAGGTCCAGTCCTGGTCCCTTAAACCTAGTAATAAAAGAATTATTTCTAATTTCTGTAACTTTTATTTTACTAATTTCTAATTGAGTGAAGAAAACGAAAAAAACGTTCTCCGAAAAAAGGTATTAATCTCATACGTATTCCCTATGCATTTCCATGACTTATTTTGACTTTCCCTATTCTTCCCTGACTACTTATATACCCATGGGAATTAAGCCATTGAGCCGTGTTTGGACATAAATTATCGAGTTATTGTTATGAATTAATTTATAAATACCTGAAGCATCACACATTATTTGTGTTCAAGGGTTTTTTCCTACTTAAATAGTCAGACTAACATTTTTTATTCTTGGAAAAACAATAGTTCCCGGTAAAATTTAACAAAACATTCCTGATTTGAAAGATGGTTTTCGATTACAGAAGTCTTTTAGAATAGTTTAGTACTTAGCATTTTAATCAGATAACTTTACTTTTCATTTTTTTCCTGTGAGGACCTGACAATGTTTCCTCAACGAAAAAGCCAAATCAAAATGATATAAATGATTTTGCGGGACATTGAACCCTAAGAAAATTGTTCACGACTGGTTTAAGGTTTTTTTTCACTCTAAAATATAATACAACTACAGCCTATTATGATCATATGCTGAGTTCAAATGTTGATACTTATCTTTGTAGGATCCACAAGCAGTTGTCAGGCGTATAGACTACTGAAGTCCAGCTACCCACGAGGATGGTAATCAACCTATTAGCCTAAAGTGGTATTAGAGAGGGAAACTCCCTATTGCTTCTGAGAACTATTAGTCTTCACTTATTGAAAGGTAAAGTCTCTTTTGTAATTTTAAAATAGTTGGGATTTGATCCGCTGTATTTTGCAGGGTTTTTAACAGTTCATTAACTTTATCTAGGTAAAAAACAATGAATAAAATAGATCTACTTAAAAAATTGGGTAAATATTTTTATAATATGTATAAGTAAAACAAAACTTTTAGGAAATTTCCATTATGAAATATAAATAAAGTACTGTGTATTGGTTGATATTTTATTATAATGGGGGTTTACAAATATACACATGAACGCTTCCACCGGATTACAGATGTTTAATTAGATTATGACAAGAGCCTAAAATAATTTAATTTACGTTCCGCAACCACGCGGATATTTGCATTTGTATGCGTTTGTTCCGTTTTGATGAATCCATTTGATAACTTCGTGTTAACATTACGAGTCCGTGTTCCAAACAAATTACAGCAATATGAAAATTTTCCAGGCAAATTGTGTTTTAAAGCGTCCACGTGTTGATAACTTCTATAATATACCTTATAAGGTACTCAAAACAGTTAATTTGCTATGAATTGGTTTGACACGTGATACGAAATTAACACATCTATCGAAATGCTCTATCACATCCACATACTGTATTAAAAAATGTGTAAGGGAGGATGTAATTAGGATAAATATTTTATTTACAATCAGCAAACCTAAATACAATTCGGCTTTGAAACACTTAATTACGTATGAAACCCCTCAGTAATAAGCGCCCGCAAAGATGAGTTAAGGTACATTTACTCAACATATTTATAAAAAATTGTATCAAACAAAAATGTTTAAATAAATGCAAAATGTTTTTTAGCTTAAGTGACCGTTCTTTACGTGGAAGAAGTCTCTCACGCCATAGGGACTCAAAGCCCCAATTGAGTTCAAAGCTTGTCGACCGCATTCGACCAACAGTGTTTGTGTGCACTGTACCCAAGTTGGCTCTGGCGTTGACAACCCAAGAAAAAGCATACGAGAGTATAAATCAAAAATATCTCTCAAAAGAGGAACGTGTGATAAAGGAAGCACATCTAGGACACATAAAGGAAGTTCATCTAAATTTAAATATTTTTAACTTCGTTTATTGTATGTTACCCATCATAACTTGTAGTAAATTTATTTATAAATGAATATTTTGACAGGAAAGTAAATAATATTAAAAGTAACGAATATACACATTTATGAAAACACAAACACATTTTCATTTTAGTGAATGACGTCGCAAGATCTCAGGAAGGCTTAGAAGTGGGCAATATAGTCTCCTCAAATCTCCTGGGGGATTTATAAGGTTGAGGCATCTTCAGCGCTCACGAATTCAAAAGAAAATTATAATTTGTTGCTTGGAGAGGGCTTGATTTAGCAGGTGGATAAAAAACAACGAGAAAAGAGAAACGACGTTTTATTTTTATTCCGTATGTTTGATTCTGTTCAGTAACAATTAAATGTTTCTGTTTCAATGGATGTCGTAGGAAGAGGTAATATTTTTAATTTTAGTAATATTAGTTTTTAATGTGTAAGCTCATAATACTGCCATTGAAATAAGCATAAATTAACAGTAGAACCCTGATAACTTAAAATAATTAAAATATGTAACGGTATGTGCACAAATTTTTATTTAATCCAGATGTATAGTTTATGTATGTAAAAATAAATGTAACCTCTGTTTTCATACGTTTCCGAATGAATTCCTCATGTCTGATTGCATAGTATAACGGGTTTCTTGCATGAAATAGTGCTCTTGATTATTTTACGATGAATATTCATTTTTTGAGCTGAATACAGACTAAAAATGTTAAAATCCTCATAAATCGAAAACCAAAACTAGAAAACTGATAGTGGACTTACTGTATTTTTATGTTCGTCAAACTGTAGGCAACCTATTAAACTATCTACAACTCTGAATAATGATGAGATTCCCTGAAACTAGGTTAAATGCCTTATTAAGTGAGTTTTTTGTTTATTTATAATTATATATACATTAAAAATACGTAATTTCATAGTTTATGCAAACATTATTGCTATTTATAAAAAGTGTTAACTTATTTTTAAATTTAGCATTTAATTCCTGCTGTTTAAACTTTATATTACATTAACCAAAGATTTATTTTGTGATGAAATCCATTTGGAAATTAATTTTGATTATTCAACTCTACCAAATTAATTTGTGTGTTGGTCTGATTTAGAATGTGGTCGGTTTTAAACTTTTACTAACCACCACATTCAAAATCGAATGGAAAGAATATTGTTTTCGAAGTTTTTCCAAAGGAGCAGGGAGCGGAACGGCTGCGGCTGGCACCAGCGGAATATAAATCAGCCTCGATCCATTGGAAGCGAACTTTTTATTTCAAAGGAAGTTGATTAACATTTTCTGTTAAATATCGGATTTGTATCTGTTTTATTTGATTTAGTTCATAAATTAGTTCTAATACTGCTACGTAAGAATACTTTGTGCGTGCATAGATTTACTTTAGCCTATTGGTCGGAGGATACGTTTCTATAGCTTTCGAAAACTATATACAATTGTAAAATCCTAAAAAATTCATAAATTTCCTTCAGTTTATTTCTTAATACTTTTCCAGTAGCTAACGTGGTATTAAAACTGGGGAAAACAACACGGGTATTAATATCTTTGAGGTTTATCTATCATTGACAAAACGTATTCTACTAATAAAAAATGCAAAAGCAGGATTTTTAGAAGAGCGAGGTTTAAGGAACTAAAATTTCTCTTCTGTTTTATTGCCTTAAAATAATCTTTTTTTATGCTTGGAAAAAATATTTTAAACTAATACCCTAAATTCACGGATTAAAAACTTGTATATGTACACTGTTGTTTCTTATAAACAAATCAAATTTGCCTAAAAACAAAAGTTAAAATACGTCTTTTTGCACTCTTAAAACCTGCATACGAATAAATTGAAACGGATCTTCAAAGGATTGTTGACTCAGCTAAATACGAACGTTATCCACATAATCCCCGTTGCATGCATCGCTTTGGTAGATTTTTACATTTCCTTCAATGTAACTTTATTACCTGTTAATTTCCGTTTCTTCCAGTTGTGCGTGTTTTGTTACCATAACTTTCTCCGTAACAGTTCAAACAACTCAGGTTTAAAATTATGGTGATTTATAATGTTTGTTGTTGAGAAATATCTTTTTCAGAAAACTTTAATTTGTTTTGAAATTATTATTTAGGATTGTTAACAAATCTTGCGATGAAGTAATTTCGTTATGCGGCGATTTCATTTATAATAAATCCTCCTAATAAGAAATATGAATTTTCAACATATAATTTACACTGTGTTAGTTTAAACAGAATTTAAGTCGATCATAAGTTACAGACATTTTAATATTTCGAGTAAACTTAATTTATCCTCACAAATTGCCTTCATCTTTCAAATATAAATCATCCAGAATATTGTTTTAAGTGAATATATTTACACATTTCACATTTTAAATAATGATTTACGTCCTAAATTGTAACGATATGATTTGTTCGTGAGCTGGATGTATAAGGTCTCCTACAGTTCCAAGTGGTTGTGAACTTATTTTTTAATGATTGGTCTCTATCTCATTTGGGGTTTACTCAAGATTAACGAGCCTAGTTGCAAAAGGCACAGGCTGGGATGGTATAATAAACACTGTAATCACAGTGTAAGGAGATGGTGTAAAAGGAACTGTAAACTTTAACCAAAGTGTAAGGAAACTGTGTAAAGAACTGTCAAATTTAACCAAATTGTAAGGAAACTGTGTAAAGAACAGTCAAATTTAACCAAATTGTAAGGAAACTGTGTAAAGAACTGTCAAATTTAACCAAAGTGTAAGGAAACTGTGTAAAGAACTGTCAAATTTAACCAAAGTGTAAGGAAACTCTAAACTTTCACAAAAATCTAACGATAAAAGTAAAAGTTGAGTAGGAAACCTTAAAAGTATATTTAAAAAAGTAAGGAAGGGTAAACTTGAACCAAAGTGTATTGGAACTGTAAACTTTATTCAAGTGTAAGGAAACTGTGTAAGGAACTGTAAACCTTAACCAAATGAAAGGGAACGGTGTAAGAAACTGTACAATTTAAGCAAAGTGTAAGAAAAATGTGTAAAGAGCTGAAAAATTGAACCACAGTGTAGGAAAACGGTTAAGGAATCGTAAACGAATGAAATAAAGCTTTACTAACAACAATGCTATTGTAGATCTCAAGAGATGATAGATGAAATGAAGTCTGTGTAAGATTGTAGCGAAATTAGTATATTTCCAATCTGAAAGTGATCGCGGGATCACCCTTTCAGTTAGTTGAACGGCTATGAATGGATGAATGGTCAGAGTAATGAAGGGCTAGCGAATGGCTGAATGGACGAGCGGCCCGATTGCCTTGAATGGAGCAGCTCGTTGAGTCCCGTCCATTGTTGAGGGAACCGGCCGAATAAAATCATAAGTCATCAATCACGATCAACTCGCTGAACTTTGATCTGGTTTAACAAACGCCATTTACTTACTCAAATGAGAACGATCTTATACAAGTTGGAACTAAAATAATATGTTTAGCGTGTAAAGTAAAATTAGTTTAAGTTCGATTATTAATTAATAAGGCGTTTATTAACAAATGAATGAACATGATGAAACTGTGATTTAATTTTTCAAATTTGATTCCTCACTAGAATTGTGCCTGAATGTAAAGCTTTTATTTATAAAACTAATTTGTTTTATATCTGTTAATATTTTGTATTCTTTTGTAGTTATCAATTAAAAGGTTGCGAAATTGAACTGGAGTGACTTGTTTTGTAGGTACATATCAAATTTGATCGTATATCTTTTATCGGATTGATTTTACAGACAGGACATTTGATTTAAAGTAAGTTCGGAAACTTTAAAAGTTATCACTCAAGTATATAATGGTTGATCTCATAGGTTTCTGTACATAAAACATAAAAAATATCGGCATTTTGATAATCCGTTTTATATTTATTTTAGCCGATACTTAATACGTTTTTGTCGGGTTCAACGTTTTCTGAAGGTCAAGGTGGTTTTGTTAACTCCGGGACTTCTCTGGTGTAATGAGGTGTTGGCCAAAGAAATTAAAATTATAACCCGCTAAATTGCCTTGATTTAAACTTAACTTGACTCTTATATATTTAATTTTTAATTTATTTGAAATTTATTATCTTAAGACATTTATGCAGTAAAAATAAAGCTAACTCGATACCTACTCCATATAGTGTTAACAAATAAGAAGAAGTAAAGATATAATAACGTATATTAAACTGTCTATTACTAAACAATTTAATGCTATTAATAATTCTAATATAAAACTTAGTAACTAATATAGAGTAACGTAATTTTTGTAAATGTTTAAGGGGAAGCACAGCTTATAATTATAGTGAAATATATAAATTTCCGGAATGTTCAAAGTCAGGATCGAGAGACCATTTCAGCATGTTCGATCGTTCACAAGTTCTGTCAGGAACACCAAGGTGCGGACCAGTGGGGAGGTGACACGGATCGTCACTTTGTCAAAGTTGGACGCTCAGGAAATGGAATGTAAATGTGCTTTGTTCTCTGTGGAAAATACTTTTTCTTTACAAACTTTCACCTTTTCTGTTGCATGCGGAAACTCATGTAGAACCAGTGGTGGCTCGTTGATCACAGTCAGAATACATTTTTCGCTATAAAAAATGAATCGTTGTGACCAACTAGACCTTTTGAGATTTCGCTGTGTATCAACAATTTTATCTTTGTGGTATGTTATATCGTCTGATGTATGTAACCAATACAGTAACACCCTTGCCAACTTACAAACTGATCTTCATCAGGCACGATTAGTTTCCTTTGATAATCGGAATAAACTTATTCCTGGATTAACACGTGCTTTAAAAATTAAAAATGACACATTTTGTATCGTTAAAAAAACTCATAACGACGATTAAAAAATAACCAGTGCTCTGTCAAAGTATAACACATTTGGTAAAGTACTAATTGTGGTTTGGTGACTGCAATTCTCCCAGCAAATTTCCCCACGAGTAATTATAAATAAGTAGTGGATGTAGGGTATAGTTTGTTGCAAGATGTTACAATACAAGGTTCTATAGTAAACAAGCCAACGCTAGATAATCATATTATGTAAACGAAGCTGATGTTTAAGGATTCCCCTAGGGTATGATTTATTCTTATGACGTGCTTGCATGCACACCGTTGTTTTTCATGAGTCCCGTGGGCAACCTCTCATTTAACCCTCTCACATAATCCCCTACTTTACAAACGTCCAAAAGCCCTTAAAACCTTCAGAATACAGTTAAAAGCTGTGTGTAGGGTGTTTGTTTTCAACACATGCATATTTAAAGATTGTGTAGTTGTACACTTTTAATTACTCAACGATTCAGTGTTATTTACTGAAAACAATTAAACACAAATTAAAACTGAGTGAGTCGGACGTTTACATTTTGAAAGTAAAATTCCCTAGTTACCTTGCGCTTTGACAGGAATGAACTACTACTGTCAACTACTTTACTAAACCTACTATTTTTTATATCTGTAAGGTAAACAGCTGGCATTTAGTTTATCAGTACTATTGTATTGATTATTTGTCATTTATCTGGTATACATTGTTTTTATTTTTGGTTTTAAAACCGGGTCGGCTTAACAGTTACGGGTTGCTTTACACACAGTTCCATTTGAACAGCAAGGTTCGTAGAGCTTTCAGACAAGGTGTGCTGAGTCGATCTATTTAAGGTTTTATTCTTTACCGGAAGAGACCTCGTAAAAACAGCTGGAAGGTCACGTGATCACCAATCCAATCTGCAGTGTTGCTGGAAACACGATATTCATCGTACGAGTACCATATTTTCCTCATCAGTGTAATTAGAATTAACATTGTTTAACTGCTTACATTCTATGATAAGCTGTTATTTTATGAAACTAATATATTTTTTTGATTTATTTGTATTATTATATTAATCGATTAAGGTTTTAAATGTTATTTACTGCATGTCTAGTGACAATTTAAAAATTGCTGTACCATTATTATACCCTTAAGGTTGGTCACACTTTATCGTATGTTGTTGATTTATGAATTAGCTGGACGCCCTCGTAAGACATATTTGCTGCGAACATTGCTCTTATGTAAATAAGCACACCTGGTCTGAAAGCTCTACGAACCTTGTTTGAACAGTACTCATGGCTGTCTAAAATTGGGCACTTTACCTTTTCCGACTTAGTAACGTCTCCGTCTCCATGTCACTGTATGGTTTTAATATTTAATTCTTTAAACAAAATTTGACGGGTTTGGACCGCTTTCCCTTAAAACCGTTTGTTATGTACTCTTAACAAAAATGCTACTGGCATTGGAAACAAAATATAAAAAATATAGGCTGTACAATTTTTTAAAATATGAATTGAACATCTGCATTAACATATTTAGATAAAAAAAACCAACACCATTAATTTAGAACATACTCTTTTTATAAATGACGTATATTAAAATGAGAGTAGGTTATCTCTCACTGATTCTCGTATTAAAATTGACGCTATTTTTCATGAATTTTTTAAACAATTTACTAGATAACAGCAAACCAATTATAATTCCCCATTTTATAACTTAAAGCTAAGTCCAAATTTACACTTTATGATACAGTTGTTTTATTTTAACTTTACTACAAGAAATTTGATTCCGATGATTTAAAGGTTAATTAATTTTGCAAAAGGGTTCGTTGTTTAATCAAAATCGGGTTCGAACACCTACAGACCCAGACCCGTCGGTGGAGGTGGGTGGGGTTGGGGTGATTATATAGACAAAGTGTAACAACCCGTGCTAATTAAACACTGGCGTGAGGGACCATTTCGATGTTGTTTCACTTCCCTGGGAAGGCGGATTTTTTTAAAGCAGCTCACAACTCGAGTATCAAGTAGTCCCAGGTACTCGTGTAGTTAGGCAGCCGTTCTGATGTGAAAAGGCTATTTGTTCATTCACAAAACATGACTTACGACTGTAACAAATTGTAAATTAACGCAAATGTTATATGATTATAATGATATATTTTTATTTTAAAATAGTAAACAAGACTTGATTATATGCTGAACAAACGTATGGAAATAATATGTTCGAAACAATGCTATAATCTGTGAAGGTTTAATACATTTTGTGGATGTTCGATACTGGATCCAGTTGCCATTGGTCATTGGGCCATCAATTAATGATCTTGGCTAAAGAATCAGTCAGTGACAAGGCTACACAAGGCATCTCACCCATTCTACACTCATCATTCTTTCATATTCGCCTTAAAATACGTCCAGGTTGCGCGGCGTCTTAAAGAGATATTACGATGTATTAAGATATTAGTGTAACTCTCGTGATAAAAAAAAAAAAAAAACAGTTTCTGATCGTTCTGGATGGATAGCAAAGAATTGTAAACACTGTAAACTTTATGATACTCGAGCTTCTATTTTTATTTTGACACCCCGAGTGCCACCAAAGGTTGCGAGGTGAAATGTACATAATTTTAAATCTATTTATCATTCTCGTTTCGGAATATCCACTTACATGAATGAGGCGAATCTTTGATTATGAAAACCAAAGACGTACCTTCTTTAAGAATCAACATACAGTAATAACATATATTGGTATATATAACAACAAAACCTTATTACTGTGTATAACTTTTATTGATTTTAGTATTATATATCAAAATAATTAGTTAGTAGGGAGTAGCGAGTTTGACCCCATGGGGAGAAAGGGAGATAAGCCAGCGAATCCGCCCTTACCCATATAGAACAAACGACCAAAGTGTATTCGGCCTAGAGGAAGGCGAATCTCTAAGAGATTACCACCTGTCCGTGTCTGTGGTATACTATTTTAATATTATTTCATCCTCTTTCGAGATGAATTAATTTACACAGAAGAAAAACGCAATCTTACTTCTTAATACCCAAAACGAGTTCGCACGCAGCACGCTGACGTGAGGGAAGTGAATTTCCACAAGAAAACTTTTAAAACTCAAAATCTGTGTAAAAACCCTACATTTATACCAATTTTTATTTAAATATGAAAACATTGATTTTTTGGCTGTTCTGATCCTTCTGCTTTCATTTACCTGCAAAGCTGGGAATACAATTTTGCGCATTATAATGTTAGGAGAAGGTCCAGGCAGGCTTGAAAGTAGGCGTGAGTTTCTTGGGATGATAAAAGTACTCTAACAAAGGAATAACAGGCTTTTGTAGATTAAAACCCTCATAAGACAACGTACTGTGTTTAGTCGAAACACATTTTCTTTAATAACTCGGTAAATATTTATGCTAGAATGACGAGAGAGGACTTAAGACTTTCGCCTCACTAATTCCCATCTTTTTACACGCATTAATTTTACATCCGGGGCTTTTCTGACCCTTTTAGGTCAAAAAACTCAAAATTTGAAAGATTAATATATATATATATATATATACAATTTTGAACGACCCCCCAAAACGTGTTCAGGGGGTCACGTTAGGAACTTCTATGGTGGTCCCGGGCTTAAGTTTCACCGTGCGGGTCATGCTAATAGTTCACTTTTCAAAGGAAATTCACTAATAAATTTGTGTGAGATCAATTTACTGACCAATCTTGACGGTTTAGGGTGAAATTAAAGGGATTTTCTTCTTGATGTTTTGAAAGCAATTCGGGTTTTCGTTAGGAATCAGGGCTTCCGCCTCACTGGGAAAAGTTTCCATGTCTTTCTTGTGGGAAAAATATTTCATGGATGTTACTTGGGTTTGATATTAATGAATTAAATATAAATAACCAGCTGTCTTAAGACATATTTCTAACTACAGCCTGTTACTGTGTAGTTTACCTTTTAATATTTAACAAGAGTTCACTTTATGTCTGCGGGATTCGAGATCCCCGTGAGGAGGAACAGGATATATTACTATCCAATATTACTCATTTTGATTTGTTATACATTTTTAAACAGTCAACTTACTACAAACATAATTTGGTAAAACTTAATTACATAAACAGTAGTTCACCGTTGGTTTTGGAAAGAAGTTTCAAAATATTTCACCCAAGCCAAGTATACACCAAGATAGCAGGGAAGTCTTACCGCTTTACATTTTTTCACGAACCGTTCCATTTGCAATATAGGCAATGAGACAAAACGTTGCTTTGTAATATTTCTCTCGGGAGCGGTTTCTTGGAAGCGGCTCCCATCTTGATCCATTATTATTTGACGCGGTTTCGGACTTCTGACGCTGAAGGAGGTTTTATTCACGGGCATTTGCCGTTTACGCTGATACAAATATTGACATTTGACAACTATTGTATGGAGAATTTTAGGGTGCTATGGAACCTGAACGGTTTACTATTATTTTGAGGAGCCTTCTGCAATATTGTTAAAAACGCTATGGTGTTAAGGACGTAACATGTATTTAACTCGAGTCTAGTTTTTTTATGAAGGAATACATAGTATAGTAAATTAGGATAGCTTACTTGGAATCATATCTATATATAATATCCTTATATAACAGTCAAACCTTCTGCCAGGATAGTAAACCGTAAACGTTAAACAAGTAAAATCTACATTAATATAATCAATTTCCAATTTGAAATCTTATTATATCCTGTTGAACTCGATAAATTACTAATCTGCACGGAATCTATTCAGTTTTAGTTAATTGTGAACTGGTTGTTCATCTGATTACTTTTCATCCATAATACGAAACCGCAAAGGGACGAATTAATTGAATTTGCATCTTTACAATTAAAACACAAAACAGGAAATCCACGATAGGAATTTTAAAGGCGTGACATTTTGTAGAAAATAAACTAGAAACGTGTAATGAATAGTTTTAGTTTGCCCTAAAGAAACAGCATAAAGTTGTGGAGAGAATAATTGACGTATTCGTTTTTTCAACATTGTGGTTTCCTTTACACCGCCTTATACTCTTGTTTAAAGGCTATGAATGTGCTCAATGATTTTCGATCAGTCCAGTTGTGGCTTTCAACAATACTGAGATCAAATCGATGTTCATTCGTGATTAATTAGCATGGTTGTCTTGCCTCGGAAAGAAACAGCTTCTACAATAAGATTAATCTCACTTTGTGCTTTGCTCACCATCCAACTTCATGCCGTTAGCTGTTGTGCCAAGGCCAAAGTAATAATAATCTACTGTAGCCTTTGTAACCTTCAACCAGTGTACTGTAATTTGAGCGAATTAAATTTAATGAAATTTAATAAAACAATTAAAATCCCTTTGTAAGACTAACTAGGTGTTCTAAAAGTTTCGGTTGGGTATATTTAAACTCACAATAAACAACGTTTTGTAAACTAAGGCGATAATATGTGCCTTAATGGAATCAATATTATTTCCAGATCAACAAATGGTTGTGATAAGGTTACTAAATAAAGATCAAGTATTAGCTTTAACAACATAATACGAATTTTGGTGTGCCAAGTAGTAAATAATTTCAGCCAAAGCGGTTCAAAGATTCACAATTTATTCATAGATTTTGCTTTATTACAACTAGTTTGTCAACTGTAATAATAGTGCAATTACGGAACTATTGTCATTCAAAATACTAAATTAATTAAAATCTAACTATGCAAGCTAGGAATTAACCCACAAATGCATTAGAATAATTCATATTGTGTTTATTATAGGTATTTAATTATAATATTTAACATGTCGTACTATTACTTTTATTTTGCCTTGTAAAATTTTACTCTTAAGCTGAATGTAGAAAAGCAGGAATAATTTTATATGGATAATTTTAGAACAATGTTAAATTCATACACAACAAATTGACTTTAATTACCATTGACACAGTTTTAGTTTGATCATTAAGAACCATTAAGTTATAGTAAAATGTTTTTTGTTATATGGGAAATATTTCATTGTAATTATCATAGAGAACTAGTTTCGACTGTAGGTTTCACCTGTGTATTTATAGTTAGTAGTATTCAATGATATTGAATAACCAAGTTTTGTTTTTATTTTACCTAACTGTGTGCAGTAGTTCCCAGTCCCAGTTCTCTGATCACAACAGTTGTGAATTGTGGACTGAGTCTTTGAACAATCCCAAATAATGGGGCAAATGGACCAATAAAAATAAATAAACATAAAATTGACATCGATTCGTCGAAGTTCAATGGAGCGAGCCCTGCAGGATCTTCGAAACATAAATAGGGTTACGGCTTGGTTATAGCTAGCCATGTTTAACCATCTGGCTACAGACCTTCAGGTTAAAGGGTCAGGGGCCGTAACGGAATAACTTACAAAAAGACAATCAGCTTTAGTGTATCGTAAGATTGTACTATTGTTAGTACTGAGCTAATAGGATGTAAATTGAATAGTGTAGGAGCCAAGATGTATATCAGTGCCGACAGCTCTTCAAACCATCCATTATTCAAACTTTCAGAAACTGATTACCCACTTCCGTTTGAATAGCAACAACCATTTGATGAATCGTTAACTCATTGAAAACTACCATTAAAATTGGCGTTGCTCCTATAATAAAGTAAGTAAAAGCTGTCCCATTTTACTATTTTAAGATCAATCAACAGAATACTTATATAAATGACTCAAACATGCCAGTGTGAATAATCTAGATGCTTATTGAATAAATCTTCACTTTAATCCAAAGTTCGTGAACAAATCTGTTAAATAATAATTATTGGTAGTTCACAAACTGTGCTTGTTCTCATTATTTGCTCCTTTATGTGTTATATACGTTAATCATTTTGAATTATCGATTTGTTGTAGTTATAGCGAGAATAGTCAGACCATATTCCGATGGCACATTAAAACTCAATATTGTATATAGGCCTACTCTAGAACTATATTGTAATTTCATCTACTATATTATGTTTACTGCGTGCAGTAGTATAATTTTATTTTTTGCCTTATATGTCAAAGGACTAACTCTGATTAGAGAACTGACTTTGATGTGAGGGTTTGAAGATTCTTCCTCAAACATAGCTTGGTAGTGTTGCAATTAAGGAATTATTTATTATGTCACTACGTATCATGCTTTATGCATTTAACAACTGTTTATTATATGAAAATAAAAATAATCTTGAATCTTGACCCATTAAAAGAGCATATTATCAGAAGACGTTGGCCATGGCCTGGAATCGCACTCTAGTTGGTGTGAAGCGCTCATGTAATGTTATATAATGTACAAGTTAAATTGATTTATTTAAAATCCGCTACACTTAAAAACGTGCTACAAAATGTTCCTAACGTTTAATTGCATTTTGTATCAACTTGTGAGTTACATTCAAGTGAAATGAAGTCTACAGATTATTCATTTAATAGGCTAACGGTTTATATCCAAACGGAGAGATGTTCTCAAATCGAACCTTAACCCGTAAACAAACATCGCTTGACGTAGAGACCAATGAAACTCATATCAGAAAAGAAGAAGAAAAACGCCCGAGGTCACATGACATCTCAATAAATCTCTCTAATGGCTCATACAAATTTACTGGGGTGGCTTGAAATATCAGTGAAAGAAAAGTGCCGTTTTGCACTCCTTCTTAGAAGATAGTTGTTGTGTTACAAATTTGGACCAGTCGTTAATTTTAATAGATTTTTGATTGTTGACGTTTTAGTTTGTACGTTCCTACGATTATCACTGGTTTTAAGACAAAATTTATCGAAGAAATTCAAAATATAAATTAAAAGAATTTTTGAGCACCAAGCCAATGTGAGTAAAATATAACAAAAAATTACAAGTAGAAAATACTCTTCATACAATACGATATCTAATTATGAAATTTTACTACAACGTTTTTCAACGTAGCTGGTCATTTTTTTTACCGTACAAGTAACAACCAGCGATAATTATGCGAACGCTGTTTAATGTGTTTCGTTGTTCGTTTAACGTAGTGCGAACGTAACTTGTAAATGAAACAAAACACTGAATCTGTAAACATAGAAATAAGAAGTACTGAAGTTTTAAATTTCCGAAGTTGTACCATTATTAAAACCGAAACTATCACCAATATTTCTTTACTAACGAAAAATATTAAAAGATTTCCAGAATGTCAGACCCAAATTAATTGGAGGACAAGGAGAGTTGCGATGTTTTTGTTTGAAGCCAGGACTGAGAGATTTTTAAAGTAAGCGCAGCGCAGTGGAGCACAAATATAACGAACTCACCAGCCCTTCCTTCTAGGATTACAATACAGTTGTTTTTACACCCGTAACCTAAGAAATATGAAGATTTGATAAAGCTATTAAATTTGGGAAGAACATCCGGAATTCTTTCTGCCTTACCTAATATATTATAACCCACTTTTCCCGCTTCTATTAGTAAACATTAAAACAAATAATCTTTATTTTATATGTACATAGGTATAATCATTGACTATTATATGTAAACAGTCATCCACAACAGGTGTCTTATTGTTTTGGTTTGTAGAACTGTATAAAAGGGTTGAATTATCTTCTCAAGAATACTTTAATTTCGTTTTGGTTTACGTATTTTTTGAACTAGTAGTAAACATTAGATATTTTTCTGTGAAACAAAAAGTTCATTTAAAATATTAAAATATTAAAAGTTACCCTATGTTAAAAGCACATTTGTCATACCTCGCAAGTTAATTTCGTTAATTCCGAAGGAAGTAATCGTTGAATAATAAATTACGTGAGATTTCGCTATAATATTACAATTCATCATTAAGGTTAGGTGATGGCATTCTTACTTTCCTAATTGAAATGAAATATATTTTTATAAATCTTGATTATTAATTTTAGAGGAACAGAAGCCATTAAGAAGACATCCTGTCCCCCCTCCCCCAACCGGTTTATATTTTTATTTAACAGTAATAAACAAAATCAGTGACCCGACAGATTCTTCAGGAATTACGTTCAACTGATTTATGGTTATATCTTAGAGCATGTTATTTTATATAATAAAATTATAAAAATCGTATTTTTTGGAAACCCGCTGAACTCGGAGTTAAGACAAGCAGTCACTTGGCGAACCAGTGTAGTACACGTTCCCACTGAGCTATTTAGAGATATGAAAACAACAACAATCAATAAATGAAACATACAGTTAATAGCTTCAACTTTATTTACAAGCGAGAATATTTGTTTACGATCGCCTGGTAAATGTTGTTGTTTATTCGGAGCAACAGAAGCCTCTGATACGTGTGGCTCTGCTAACGACCTGCGTTACCGAGATGACCTTACTGCAACTGCGACTGCAACTGGCGGGTGAGTGACCGAACTTTGGATGATTTTAATTGTACTGCAATTAAAAATATAATTGATCTTTACCTTAGTTTAATTTATCACAAGAGGAAGCATGCATTGCACTTCTCAGTTTGACAATTTTGTTTTGACTGTCGAAAAGAAGCAAGATAAGTTAGGTATCAAAACCAGTTTGAATCGGTATCCCAGACTTGTGGTTCTGATTGTGGTTCTAGTTTCTAATGTGGTAATTTCTAGTTGCGTCATTAATTCACTTTCCAAACAAAGATGGAATTAGCCTTAATCTCACTTCGTAAAACAGGTCAGGCAGAAAACGTCAAAAACACAATTAACACTGAAAAGCGTTAAGCGAAATATAGGTAATGCGAAATGCAATGGTTTGTTCCAACAAGTTTAATACATCTAGAGCCTCTAATACCCGTTAATCTCCAAGTGAAGCCTACTTGTTGGCCGCCATTTTCCCCTCTGCGCCTTCCGTTCCTATGGCAACACAGTTAACCACAGACTACGAAATGATGTAATCTGCAATAATTTATGCCCAACCGTTTTCCATTCCAATGGCAATAAAACGTTTTCCTGGCTACATATATTTAATTTAAAGTATATTTAACATTAAACGAGTTCGCACGCAGCACGCTGACGTTAGGGAAGTGAATTCCCCCAGTAAAAACTTTCAAAAATCAAATAACGGGTTAAAAAAAATTGTGACATTTTTAGCAAAATGGAAAATACTCAGTTTTTTGGCTGTTCTGATGCACCTGGTTCTATTTAAATGCAGTATTGGGATGGCAATGTTGTGAATTGTAAGCTTAGGAGGATGTACCATCAGGATCAAAAATCGGTATAGGAGTGTTAGAAGTGATAAAACCACATCAAGATATGAAAAACAGCGTTTTCCAATGTAAAATCCCCATAAGACAACGTACTGTGTTTACTCAATTTTAATTTATTTAATAACTCGCTAAGTATTAGTCATAGAATGATGAGGGGGGGCTTAAAATTTTCAACTTTTTACGTTCTATAATCTCTTATCCATTAATCTTACATTTAGGGCTTATCTGCCCCTTTTTGGGCCAAAAAACTCAAATTTCAAAAAAGAGGGTTAGAGCTTTCCGATTGTTTTGACCAACGAACTTGTCCAACTGATGAGAAAGGAACGTACCAAATTGGAAGTAAATCGGACAAAAAATGCGACCACTAGAGTGCACAATATATACAGTTATATACAATTGTACAGTATATACCATTTTGAACGACCCCCCAAAACGTGTTCAGGGGGTCACGTTAGGAACTTCTATGGTGATCCCGGGCTTAAGTTTCACCGTGCGGGTCATGCTAATAGTTCACGTTCCAAAGGATATTCACTAATAATTTAAATCGTTAGTAGGTATGTAACACAAAGAGAAGAAAAAGTTGTTATCAACAACATTTTCGACCATATGTTTGATGGAAATGATTGTACTCTGTGGTTTGTTTTCAAAAGGATCTTCCAGTGCGGCTTCACTTTTTCACCCCAGAACTCTTAGGTTGAGATTTTGCTTGACACAAACCCCCCCCTGAAACGATAGGTTGTATCCGCCACTGCTTCTAATGTATTAAGCTTGGTGGTTTGTTCCCTTCAAAACAATACATTCTATCAAAAATGAAAGAAACAAAAAACGGGAATGCCATTACCGTTTTCATAGTGGTTTTAATGTCTTAACTCTTACACTACATCACAGGCAAACGAATTAGGTATAATTAGTTTTCCGTGATCATGTTCAGTACGACAGCACTCGAAATGAAACAGAGAAGTGAGATGGAATCAGCGAGCTCCCTAGGGTTGTGAGCCGACATTGATTTTTCGTAATAAAAGTTATATCAGAATTTTGTACTATTTTTGTACCTTTTTATACCACAAAAATAAAATTTTGTACCACTTAACTTTGGAAGCTATAACCAATATAAAAGTCGGACTACAAGTCTAGGCCAAAAACACAAGTTTACTAAAATTAAAAACTAATTATATCATACTCTTTTTATACTTGACTGTACCACTAAAATAATGACTCTGTAATAAAAACAAAGTCGGCTCACTCAGGGCTGTGTAAAAAACACAAGTATCTTTTAAATTTTTTTCCCGGCACATGAGGGTTCTGCTATTAATCTAATAATTTTGGTTCACAGGTCTACTCTAAAAACACAAGTCCACTAAATTTAAAACAAATTATGACTTTTATTTGTATTATTTTTTATCGCCTATGTATTCTCGCACTTGACGTATGGAATGGTGTTTTGGGGGAATTCTGTGGACGGAGAACAAATTCCCAAAATTCAAAATAGAATCATTCGTGTCATGTTTAATTTGGAATACAGACAGTCATGCAGAACTTTGTTGTCAATTTTATAATTCTGACTTCAGCTTATTTATACATGTATGAAGTTCTCTGTTTGTATATGTCACATCAAGAAAGCTTCCACGATAAGCAAGTTGAGCAGAAATACTATCTGAGACACAAGAATTTGTAGTACCCAATCCACAATCTTACTCTGTACGAAACGGGAATTTACTATGCCACCCTAAAGCTGTATAATAAGCTTCCACAAAGTTTAAAAATTCAAAATTCAGTTAATGAGTTTAAATTGTCACTAAAACGCCATCTCCTTGACAAGGCTACTCAGTTGATGAGTATTTGAACGAGTAGACAGAAAGGATTATTTTTGTGACATTTATTGACTGTGCTGTGAATGCTTCATTGACTAATAATAAGTTATTTTCTAATTTTGTATTACTATTATTTAGTTATAAGAACATTTTATCTATAGTTTCCTTATGTACCAGATGACAAATCATATGTTTACTCGAGCAAAGCTCAACATTATGTAAACCAAGCCTGATGAATAAATGATAGATTTGATTTGATCTTCCTATATTACAACAACGCATGTTTAAACCCTTGCTTTGAAAAGTTATCAATACGAAAGTTGAACTTCAGGTCCATACTAAAAAGTTTACTAAATTAAAAAATAAACTGATTATGTCTTATTTTTGTATTATGTTTGCATATAATGGCTCTGTATTACAAACCATTTATAATTTTAATATATTCGTAACAACGAACGGAAATGTTAAATCACTAAATTTTGTCATATGTTGTACTAAAATATTGTGATCATTTAGAACTTGTTGAGCCATCAAATAAACGTCAATTAAATTTTAAGATACTTGTGTTTTTACATAGCCCTGTGAGCCGACTTTGTTTTTATTACAAAGCCATTATTTTAGTGGTACAGTCAAGTACAAAAAGAGGACAACTTTATTACATAATAAGTTTTTAATTTGAGGAAACTTGTGTTATGGGCTAAACCTGTTGTCCGACGTATATATTGGTTATAACTTCCAATGTAAAATGGTACAAAATGTTCCATACAAAAAGGTATAAAACAGTACAAATATAAGCCATAATTGGTTTAGTGGACTTGTGTTTTTTTGGTTATTCCTGTGAGCCGATTTTTTTTATTTCAATCACAGAGCTCTTATTTGAGTTGTACAAAAATTGTAATTTGTGGTACAAAAGAGTACAAAAATAGTACAATAATATGGCATAGTTTGTTTTGCATTTTAAGGTAATTGTGTTTTTTACATATACCTGTAAGCCGACTTTGTTTTTATTACGGAGCAGTTATTTTGGTGGTACAAAAATGTCTTTTGGTTGTACAAAGAGTACAAAATTATGATATAATTAGGTTTTAATTTTAGAAAACTTGTGTTTTTGGGCTAGACCAGTAGTTCGACTTTTGTATTGGTTATAACTTTCAAAGTAAAGGGGTACAAAATGTTATTTTTGAGGTACAAAAAAAGTACAAAAATAAGCCATAATTGCTTTTTTATTCAGAAGACTTGTGTTTTTTAGTTAGACCTGTGAGCCAACTTTTTATATCAATCACAGAAGTCTTATTTGAGCGGTACAAAATTTTTAATCTGTAGTACAAAAGAGTACAAAAATAGTACAATAATATGGCATAGTTTGATTTTCATTTTAAGGTACTTGTGGCTTTTACATAGACCTGTGAGCCGACTTTGTTTTAATTACTGAGCAGTTATTTTGGTGGTACACAAATGTCTTTTGGTGGTACAAAGAGTACAAAATTATGATATAATTAGTTTTTAATTTTAGTAAACTTTTGTTTTTGGCCTACACATGTAGTCCGACTTTTATATTGGTTATAGCTTCCAAAGTAAATTGGTACAAAATTTTCTTTTTTCGGTACAAAAATGTACAAAAAAGTAAAAAATTCTGATATAACTTTTATTACGAAAAATCAATGTCGGCTCACAACCCTAGGGAGCTGAATCAGCACTGGATGGAATAGTAAACAGGCGCATAATAGGCGCATGTGTTGCACCAGTCAGCAGGCGTTATCAGCGCTGCGTCGGCGCATTGTCGCCGATAAGTTGCGCAACGCGGCGCCTCCTATCAGCGCAAACGCACCCAAGGACCTTGGACTCCACTCGGCGCGGCGTCGCGTCTCCGCAGCGTCGTGTCCTGTGATTTAATTATAAAATACTAACTGGGGCTCTAAATTATGTTGGTATTTGTTATTACTGTTGTTAAAGTTGCTTACGCGGAAGTAAAATGAAGTTGTAGGTTTCTCTTTCTAATTTGTTCAGATTGCAACATAAAGTGTTGGTGAAAGTGATATACATTTATGATGTTACATCAGTTTTAAAAAATAAATTAAAAATGGAAAATCAATTGTTATCTACCGTGTTAAATTAAAGTGTTATAGTGACAAAACCATATCATATGCTTAACAAAATGTTCGTTCGGACGCCTACATGTGTCAAAACTCAGAAAACTTTCAAAATTACCCCAGGCCCCCCAAAATCGGATATAAAGATTTCAATTTTTATCCAAGGTCAGGTGATTATATAAAGTTGTGAATGTTGGTCATAAAAGTTCATCAGTTTCTCCATGGAATGTTGCAGTGATGTTTTACAAACATATGTGTTTTTCTCTTTCAAGACTCCGGTGCAACTGGAAACGTCAGGCCTAGTTATTTATTATTTGAGTATAAAAAATCGTGGAAAAATAAGATAAATAAGCTTTCCCCCGAAAAAAAATGAAAATGAAAAAAAAACGGGATTTTGAATAAGCCCCCGGATTTAAAATAAATGTAAACGGTCTTCTACAAAATAGCCTCCAAACTAAACTCCCCCCCCCTAAAAAAAAAAAAAAAAAAAAACAGTTCAGGGTAACCTCTGTTGTGATAAATCTGCAATAGAATTTGATAACTCGGCCTCTGTCTCACTATTTCAAAACCGCCAGAGAAGGATTTAACCATGGGTATCTCAAGACGCTGTAACATCATAAACTGGGTCAACATCACAGAATCGTCTATTACATTCTAAGATTTTTAATTAACCTTATTCATGCCACTCTCAGTTGTGCAGTTTTATTTTTCCTGCACTAAAATAAAACAATGCTTTAAGTATATTTATTCCGGTTAAGAGCCAATCCCACACAGTTGGAAATTAATTTTGATTACTCGCCGCCCATTCTTGTAAATCATCAGTGGTCAGCATAATGCGACGTACGGTGGGGAAATAATGAACCATCAGGAATAATTAATTCCTCCTGATCAGCTGACGGTGTACACAGCTGATTGCATTTGGCCCCAACAGCTGATCAGTGATCACCGAGTTGACACGGTATTCATTTGTCAGCTGTAAGTACACGCCGCGACGAGGTACATGGGGTTGTTATGTGCGTATCGTAGGTTGTTATGCACGTATGTTTGTAACGTTTGTATTGTAAGCTGGCAAAAAACGAAATAAACAAACTATTACGTATCTATCATTGTGGGGAAACGTGATAAACTATGAACAAATATAATTTTGTTAATTTTCGAATCAGTTTTTTTATTTGTTTAGATCGGGGATTTGAATAAATAGTTTAGAATTTAATGATTTAAAAGCGATGATGTGGCATTGGCAAGTATCTGTTTTGGGGTTTAATGAAGTATTTTAATCATGGTACTTAGTCCAAATGAATAATGGTTAGGCTTAAATTAGTCGAGCGAGAAAATGCGTCGGTATATCCAGTAACAATGATTCAAAAATGTTTATTTCCAGTATTTTTGTCTTTGAGAATACATTAAAACACATCAGCTTATAAACAATTAAACATTGTATTTTTGTTCTCAACTATAATGACTGCTTTGCCCAAAAATCTCGCTTGTTCATCTTAAGCTTTTCTGTTTGCTTTTGAAATGAACTTGAATAAAAAAATACAAATTGTAAGTTGTGAAATACATTAAACGTATTAAAGAATATTAATTTAATATAATATGTATGAGTAATTATGAAGCTATACTTATATGAAGTTGAATTTTTGTTTCAGAGGAAGTAAGTCCGTATAATTGACTTTTGGGTGGGGCAGATTTCCTGCGCATCAAAGAAGGTAGCATTAAAAGTCTAGTGATTCATCTTAAAAAAGTAAAATCCACTAATGTATCTCTGTAAGATTCTTTTGAATTAAGAACACCTGAAACGCTCTAGAAGCACATGGAAGGGAATATTTTTCAATACATCACTCGCAATTGTAACAATAGTTTTCTAAAAAACCCAAGAAACAGAAATAACGCAAAAAAGCATCTCAACCTACCGCTTGAAGTGTTAATAATGATGTTCTTTTAAGTTAGAGAAACGTTTAGAAAATTCCATATTAGAAAAGTATAAGATAAAGTTACAATGTGGAGGTCCATGTGGTTTGAGAACTATTACAAAAATACCCCCGTAGCAGCAAACCTGCGTACTCAGCGAATTTCAAATGCATATATATATATATGTAAATTAATATCACTTAAAGCCACATACCAAGTTTCATCAATATACAAAAATAAATAAACGATTTATGTCATTTTAATTATTCTCCATAAGAATAACATGGCGGCTGAGTACGCAGGTTTGCTGAAGCAAGGAACAATAAAATTGGGGTTTTATACAAATATCAATATAACTCAAGTAGGTAAAGCCACATACCAAATTTTATTAGTTTATGTTCATAATTAAGGGAGATAACACGTTACTTATTTTCCATAAGAATAACATGGGGATGAGTACGAGATTTGCTGCTACGGGAACTATCGGCCAAAAATGTTTTTTAGTGTAAATATCAATAGACCACAATGATATGAAGCAATATACCAAGTTTCATCAGGATAAGTTTATAAATAAGCGAGATATACAATTTTTCTTATTCCATAAGAATAACATTGGACAGACAACGTACTGTGTTTAGCACTTTCAATATCTCTGTAACCAATTAACTTAGAGCAATGATCAAAACACCAAATTGTGCGTATTTTTAAGCTGATTCTAATGGAAATACCTAAAATTTGACTTATTCAAAAATTATATGTAAAAAAAATTTTTGGGGTACAAAACCCCCCCAAAATACCCCTTCGGATAGGTCGATATGTCTGGTTTTCGAACTTAAAGTCATAAATGCTGCTTTACACGTTTATACCAGATTTCGTCAAAATCGGATTATTGTTGCGAGAGTTATCGTGCTCACGGACACACACACACACATGTATATATATAGTTTTGAACAAATTGTGTTTCGGCATCTGGGGACCTCAAAAAGAAAAGTTATCATGGTCCCGGGCCTAGGTCTTACCTTGCCGACTACGGTAATAGCTTCTTCCCTACAGGGGAAATTCGCTAAAAGGTTAGTAAACTTGTTAAAAATGCTTATGTGTCCCATCAGATTTTACAGTAATGCTAACATTTTTCAAGAAAACTGAAATACATGAAGAATAAGACACAAGTTGTATTCCAACGACAACGCCACAGCGACTAGAACATGAGAAGCCAAGAGTGTTAACTTATGCGCACTGATAGCAGGATAACCTCTACCGCCCTCTTATCTCTTATCACCGGCAGCCAAGGTCATCACAGCCCATTGACCAACTGCTTCTGCTTCACTTCCCGATTATAGCTTCCACAGTTGTATTCTCTTTCAAAATCCAGGGACGGACTAAATACAAATGTGAATACATTTATAAATTTGAATGTACATACAATGATAATTAATTTTACTTTGATTATTTTACACATCGTTTGTTCTATGGGCTCCCCTCGCTGACCTAATTTAACTTGAAAACTAGGTCAAAGCGAGCTAGCTCAAATTACAATTTTCTCTGAAAATATTCGTTATTCTTCAGACGCGGAAAATAAATTGTCTTACGTGTTTCTAACATTTGTTAAAATGTCTATTATTGTTCACATAATGGTCAAACTACTGAAGTAATGGTCGTTACTGAAGTAAGGGTGCAAAGCTAGGGAAACTCCACTGTAATGTCAAATCGTCAATGTTGTATTCAATGTATTTTTGTGTAGTAGTTTGGAATTCATTTACTAACAGCTAAATAAATCTGTTCGGTCAATATTTTGTTGATGAACATTTTTTAACATAATTGTTTTAATCCTCCCCAACTAAACCGGCTTTTCAAGTGTTTTCTTAATCGGTTCGAATCTAGGGGAGGGCTAAATTTCTGTATCTATTCAAATATACCGTGCCAAACAGATTATAATAGTCAGTTCGTACTTGTGAATGAAGTTATGAATACACACACAAAATGGTGGTTAATCAGTTTTTTACCTATAGTACGAACAAAAAATGAGATTCCAGTTGGTTTATATTTGTAATCTTTTTAGAAAACCTCATTTTAAATAAAAATTGCATTTTTACGATGAACTAGAAATACTCTCGCATCTACGGAACACCGTTCTGCCAGGTATCTATCTACGTTGAGACCCTATATTCATAATAGAATATCGACCTGTAAATATCGATATATCGAATATACCAAACACTTCATTCATAATGTTTGTCAGTCTGAGTAAACCGTTGTCGTTGTAGCAATATGCAAGCCATATGATCCAATTACTGTTCCGGTATTTGTTTTGCCGAACATGGCCATGGCGCTGAGTGCACACAGTCCTACTGATTGATGGGCCGACGCCTGATTACTGGGCTGCTCCATAGCTCGACACGGCTTACGGTCTAGTTTAGGATGTAATCACGGTTGGCAGTCGTTTAAAGCTAAATTGCATCCAAAAATGTTTGTCGAATACGACAATACAATGAGATAAGACTTTTTGTAGCAAGCTACGTCAAAGGTAATCCTGAAACTGAAATGGTGAATGGTGAAACTCAATGGGAAATGGTGAAGGTGAATGGTGAAACTCAATGGGAAATGGTGAAGGTGAATGGTGAAACTCAATGGGAAATGGTGAAGGTGAACGGTGAAACTCAGTGGGAAATGGTGAAGGTGAATGGTGAAACTCAATGGGAAATGGTGAAGGTGAATGGTGAAACTCAATGGGAAATGGTGAAGGTGAATGGTGAATCTCAATGGGAAATGGTGAAGGCGTCTGAGGTAATATACGGTTGCAACTATTCATGACTATTTGTATCCAAAATCCCTCAAAGGTTACTAAAAAAATCCCTTGAGAGTTTACATTTGTTGGGATCGTTCCACAGAAGGATAAAATCACTATTTTGTACATTTAGTTTGGAAAACTAAATTATTAAACTAAGTTTAAGTTATTAAACACTCCAAAACAAACGATCCCACGTACTTGACAGTTAATCAATCTTCGTTGTTTCTTTTCACCACCTTACTAAAGCGTCAGGACTGGGATTTAGTCTTTAGTTACCTAATCTAGTTAATTCTACTTCCCCTGATAAATATAACTAGCAGACCATATGTTTGTATCTTTAACCCCAGCTGTTCTGCTTCTTTTGTTTTGATTTGGTGTCCAATGTTATTGATATGGGCCAAACCCGTACTTTGAGGGTTTCCCAAGGGTTTCTGGTTCCACGCACTGACTTGAGACCCCCAAAAGGCACATATAGACGTTAAGAGATTTTAAACGACACGTAAATCATCAAAATCGACCCTGTAGTTTGGCCATAATCTTCTGCAGAAAAATCACCTTATTCTTTTAATATAATGATTTTCCACAAGTCTTCTGACTCCCCTGGTTTAAGATATAATATTTTTACAATTTCAAAACGCTTTCACACTAAACTTTAATTATAAATAGGTGTTATGCGTTTACTGTCGAAAAGTGCAATGATCTACAAGAAAAATAAATAAGTAAACAATTGGCATAAAATTCGGTTGGATGATGTCTAATTTAAGTCATTACCAAATAAATAATGAACGTACAAATTAGCTATACAAATAAAACAAAACTGTGCTACTGAATACACCTGTATGTTTTCGTAAACTATCAATTGGTAACGTGAATCCTAAATATGAAATCATCAGAGTTCCTAGAATATTAATTATATTTATTTGTTGTCCACTGTATTTATATTATGAAGCAACTGTTATTTATAAGTGTAGAAAGAAAATTTGACCAATAAGGGCGATAAATTTGCCCTCGCATAGTCAATTGACTATGAAATTAACGGATACCAACTGCCCTATTGCCAAATTCTAAATTTTCCATATATAACTTTTATGAGGAAATGGATTTTATGGAAAATAATATGACTTCTTTCTAGATTGTAGTAAAATAATACAAGTTGCAATGAACATCCACTATGAGTGTTTGACCAGTAATTTTCAATTTAACTCAATCCCGATTGGAACTAGGAAAGGATTAAATTACATCGCTGCGAGAGGAGCAATATATTGTGGATTACAGAAGTGGAACAAAGATTAAACTGCTTTGAAGCTTTAGCACCGAGTTCCATACTTATGGGTCACAAAGCCCGCACAATGACTCTCCAATTTCGTTTCTGTAAGAGACTTTATAAAATGCCTTTCGGAAAGGTATTTTTTTAATAAATTGTAAATAGCTGATACTCCTCTGAACACTCAGAAAAATCGGAAAAACGGGTTCAAGAAAGGATAAATTAATTTTATTTATTTGCGCATAAGACTGTTTATAGTTGTAAATAAATGTAATATGGGCGTAGTACAATATTAAGGCGATAAATAGTTATTTCACTAACTCTTGCCAGAATGTAAGTTGAATCAATACGTAAACCTTAAGCGAAGATAAAAAATGTCCTCAGAAGAAAATCTTAAAATGAAAGTTTATAGTGAAGCTTCGTCAGCCAAGCCAATTACGTATAAAGGTAAAAAATATGGTGTTCTTAGGGGTCGAAAACCACAAGAAACCTCCGTAAACCTCCCTATTATGCGACCTTCCACGCTTAGTTTAAAGAATATATAGTACAACTCCTCTTAGTGACCGACGCGCTATCTTCTTTTGTGTCCGTAACGTAATTTATTATTTTTCCGGTGGTGGACCAGAAGCGTATGTACTATCGTAAAAATATTCTCACATAAGTCAAAAATGTAGTCAATTCTAAAACCAACACTTATTTCCTGTGAAAATAAAACCAATATTTTACTCAATCAGTATAAAAATCTACGACACAATACCGGTATTTGTGCGGTGCATGAAACAGAGGGAACAGAGGGGGTTGCTGTTTATGACAAAAACGAACACTATCAAGGTGAACAATTCGTTATCGCACACGCGGTATTGAAAGCTCAATGGGAAAATACTCTTGTGGCGCTTGTAACGAGAGTGCATTGTCATTTGATATTATTAAAATTGTTAATATAATACCAGTCTTTGGTAAAAGGTGAATTAATATGCTGCAACTTTCCTTTTTGGATTACAACTTAACTTGATTAACCTAATAAATTAAACAAAATAGTCACAAACCTTTTTTAATCTTTTCAATGGTGTCGACCTGTCCAACTGTACACACCTGATCAGTTCACACTGCGATGCTTAGATGTTCGCGTAAACCGAGCCAGTATCGAATACAAGCTTATTATATAGGCCAGATATCAAGATCGTTGTCACGCATAAGAATAACCACCATTAATCACGTACACACGTCTGGTGGCATCAGTCGAGACGGACATTTATAATATTTATTTATCGAACGCTCGGATCGGTAAGATCATCACGGCCACTTCAGGTCATGTTTGTGAGTACGGGCGTTCGTGGAGGACTGAGCTTCGAACACGGTTTCATCGAAGTGAAATGTTAACAGTTTGATTAATGTTTCCAACACTAATTGATTTATTTGTCCGTTATTTTGCGATACAAACCCCAATGAGGTTGTTATCTAAGACCAACGTTTTATTTTAAAGCACAACCAATGTTTACATAACCTTATAAATAGTGACGCCCCATATTATTTTATTTTAGTTTTGTCCCCCCAAGTTCAGAGAAGAATATAGCCCTGAATGCCCTTGCTAATTCATCTTGGTCCCGTCGCGCGCGCTACTGTTTATCTTTTAAACGTCAAAATGAGTATGTTTCTTTGTAAACAAACTAATGAATAACAGATTCCTGTCAATGTATTTCAGCCAGCTGTTAGAATTTTAATAATTAAAATTATCCGTAAACACTTAAATCCGGTCCGAATGGAGTCAAATATGAGATTGTGACTGTATCTGTGTTTGGGGGACGAAGTTATCACTAGAAATCGTTTTTCCAAAAGCGTGTCCCTAATATTCAGTTAAGTATGCATTGGTAGTACAAAATAATCATCTAAATGAAAATTAAATGGTATTTAATGAAAACAAATTATTTTTCTGAAATTATCAATTTTTATAAATTTAGCTAAATATGTGTTTCGAAAATCATGTTTGTAGAAAGTTTATATACACCTATTATGAGAGGTCAAGAAAACACATTTCATTACACTAGAATGAGAATACGCACTTTTTATAGTTTAATGGGATGAGATTACTAATCTATATTTGATATGGTAACTTGAATTAACTGGAAACCATTTTCGTAAAATTTGAGAAAGCTTCGTGGTAGGTTATTAGAACACAAGCACATGCACATGCACATATACATAGGTATTGTCTCCGTTAGATTCACTAAATTGGATTTTTCATGATCAGGTTTTCCTGTAGAACAATCCCCGAATAAAAATAATACTAGTTTTTTGTAAACTACTAGAGCCTTCCCCGTTAATGTCGTTTCAACAATTTTCACACCAATACAAGTTACTACGTTGTATTACTTTTGCTTTTCTGACTTTAACCGAAAGTCTATTCTTAATGTAGTGAAAATCAAACAATATCGGGATACCGTAAAATCTAAAACGGGATTTAAGTATGGCAGGTAAATAGGCCTGTGGGGGGAAGGGGGGGAGGTTTATCACCAGCATCTGTTGGGATTGGCGACGCGAAGCTCGGCGAGTCGAGAATAGAACCTGCGACATCGCGACGGGCCGCCTACAGACAATGATAATATTGTGACAGCGGCGAGGCTCAAAGCGGCCAAACACTGCGACACATGCGTCAACAACGGCGCGTGGTCGCCTCCTCGTGGAGACACCACTGGCCGTTACCCACTTTGGGTAGACTTTCTCAGTGTTAGGTCAAGAACTTGAGATGGCTGGCTGGCAGGTTGGCTGGCATGGCTGCGACGTAGGGCGTTTTTTTAATTATTAGTAAATTTCCTATAGAATAGCGAACTATTAGCATGACCCGCGCGGTGAAAATTAAGCCCGGGACCACCGTAGAAGTTCCTAACCCTGATCACGTTTTGGGGGGATATATATATGTATGTGATTGTTTGTACTCTAGCGGTCACATTTTTGACCCAATTTACTTCAAATTTCAAAACAGCTTTCTAAAAGCGTAAAAAACCCGGATATGGAATTGATGCATATAAAAAGATGGAGATTAGTGAGGCGAACGTTTTAAGACCTCTCTCATCATTCTATCAGTAATATCTACCGAGTTATGAAAGAAAATGTATATTGACATAGACAGTACGTTGTCTTATGGGGATTTTTCATTAGAAAAGCCTGTTATTAGTGAATTTCCTATGGAAAGTGAACTATCAGCATGACCCGCACGGTGAAACTTAAGCCCGGGACCACCATAGAAGTTCCTAACGTGACCCCCTGAACACGTTTTGGGAGGTCGTTCATAATGTTTTATATATATATATATATATATATATATATATATATTACATATATATATATACATATATTACATATATATGTGTGTTTACACTCTAGGTCACATTTTTTGTCCGATTTACTTCAAATTTGGTAGAGACGTCCCTTTCTATAATCAGTTGGACAAGTTCGTTGGGCAAAACAATCGGAAAACCCTAAACCTCTTTTTTTATTAGCCCCGGATGTACAATTAATACATGTAAAAAGATGGGAATTATTGAGGCGAAACTGTTATGCCCTCTCTCGTCATTCTAGCATAAATATTTACCGAGTTAACAAAGAAAACGTGAATCGACCAAACACAGTACGTTGTCTAATGGGTATTTTACATTAGAAAAGCATGTTATACATATGATGTGTATTTTTATCATCCCCAACAACCTCACGCCTACTTTCAAGCCTGACTGGACCTTCTCCTAACCTTATAATGCGCAAAATTGTTTCCCAGCATTGAGGTAAATGAAACCAGGAGCATCAGAACAGCCAAAAATTCAATGTTATCATATTTCAATAAAAATTGGTATAAATGTATGTTTTTACACTGATTTTGAGTTTTAAAAGTTTATTATTTGGAAATTCACTTCCCTCACGTCAGCGTGCTGCGTGCGAACTCGTTCATTCGTTGGTGTAGTTTTACCATTTCCAGCAACCTCACGCCTACTTTCAATCCTGACTGGACCTTCTCCTCACCTTACATTGCGCAATATTGTTTTCCCAGCATTGCAGGCACATAGAACCAGGCTCATCAGAACATTAAAAAAATTAAATGTTTTCAGATCGTCATAAAAATTAGTATCAATAAATGTATGTTTTCACACTGATTTTGAGTTTTAAAGGTTTTTTATGAGGAAATTCACTTTCCTCACGTCAGCGTGCTGCGTGCGAACTCGTTTCATTTTAAAAGGGGGCCACTGTCTTCTGCTCCTACCTGCTTGTTCCTTAAGACCTATGTTAACTGTCAAAGCCTGTCCCTCCTCAACGGGTTACCCGAAATCGTTGATTTGTTTAAAGAGCAAAACAAAACCTAGAGATTTCGGTGAGCAAAATTTTGACATCAGAAATAATAAATGTTCAACAAAGTTCTAAAAGATTAAATATTTTAGTTTTTTATGGGTAACTATTTGTGGTATCTATGATGCTCATAAATGTTAAATTATTGGTTTAAGGTGTTATACAATATAGTATATAGTATTATGTTGAACAAAAAAATTATAGTAGTAAAAACTACAGTGGCAACATGGTCTAATGCAGTGACCAATTGTATTATATTTTGTCATACGTACTTGCATGTTTTTCTTTCTTGTTAGTGAATTTCCTTTGGAAAGTGAACTATTAGCATGACCCGCACGGTGAAACCTAAGCCCGGGACCACCATAAAAGTTCCTAACGTGACCCCCTGAACACGTATTGGTGCTTCGTTCAATATTTTATATACATATAGACATATATATAGAGTGTTTGCACTCTAGCGGTCGAATGTTTTGTCCGATTTACTTCAAATTTGGTAGGGACATTGATTCTGTAATCAGTTGGACAAGTTCGTTGCGTAAAACAATCGGAAAACTCTAAACCCCTTTTTTGAGGATTAATCTTTCAAATTTCGAGATTTTGGGCCCAAAAAGGATCAGAAAAGCCCCGTATGTAAAATTAATGCATGTTAAAAGATGGGAATTAGTGAGGCGAAATTTGTAAGCCCTCTCTCGTCATTCTAGCATACATATTTACCCAGTTATTAAAGAAAATGCGTTTCGACTAAAGACAGTACGTTGTCTTAATGGGGGATTTGCATTATAAATGCATGTTATTTATTTGTTGGTGTACTTTTATCATCCCCAGCAACCTTACGCCTTCTTTCAAGCCTGTCTGGCCTTCTCCTAACATTATAATGCGCAAAATTGTATTCCCAGCTTTGCAGGTAAATTAATCCAGGAGCATCAGAACAGCCAAAAAATCACTGTTTTCAGATTTCAATAAAAATTGGAATAAATGTATGTTTTTAAACTGATTTTAGTTTTAAAAGTTGTTACGTGGAAATTCACTTTCCTCACGTCAGCTTGCTGCGTGCGAACTCGTTTGTCTTTAAAATGATTGTATTAATGCTATAGTGTAATTGGCTTCGGCTGTATTAGCATCGTAAACGCATTGTATAAATAAAATAAATAAATACAAACCAAATATCTCACTGAAATCGCTAGGTACCGTTTTGATTTTTATAAAAGCAACAAATCACCGATCCCGGAAAATCCGTTGAGGAGGGACTAAATTTGATAATTAACATTCGTTTTAAAGTTATGAAATGTTTCATAACTTGAGTTCTCAACACGAGAGAAAAAGAGTTGGTCATGATAAAAATGCTGTGTAAAAATAGAGAAAATTAGTGTTAAAGCTACTAAAGGCTGTTAATGGTTATGGTCATAGTACTTAGGTTATCGACACACTCCTAAGTTAAATCAAATCCGTCAACAGTGACACGATGTTTTTGGTTTTACACAATTAAAAAGGCTTAAAACTAAATCCGAAATATGAAAATTAAAAACGCTGAAAGAGTAGATTCTGCTTCACTTTGATACCTAACCTCTTATTCTAGGGTTACAAGGTCGTACTAAACCCCGCATTACGCGGTTCGACAAGGTAAACACACTGTTTAGACTAAATAGTTTTTTCTTTGGGGTTTGTAGTTTTCATTTTAATTTCAGGTTAATAAGAAGTGTTGAAGAAAAAAATCATAAATATCTGGGTTTTAAGGTATATACTATTTTCTTCTAGATTAGCGATATTTAAAAATAACTAGCTTCTAAAAAATCAGTGTAAAAACTTTGAAAATAGAACTGATAAAAGTTTATGTGTTGGCTACACTACCAAAAATCCTATTCTAGCTTTGCACTGTCTAGAGAACTTTTGAGTTGAATACAAAACATACGGATTTGAAATTGTCTACTTCATAGATTTATTTTTACGAAGAAAGAAAATATAAATTTAATTTAAGGAGTTGTTAAATATTTAAACATTATGTCTATTGGATAGTGCTAGTCTGGTCCCAGTAAATCTATACATTTACCGTTTTATGTAGCTAGAAAATGACAATTTAATTATAAATCTTGTTTTTAATATCAACTAACGGGTAAAGATGAATAAACTACAAATAAGTTGTTTATCGGAGATTTAAATCGATAGTCTGATTTAATTAGACGTGTAAATAATGTTTAAGAAAAAGTAACCTTCAAGGAAGGAGCTTATTTAATAAGATCAAAGAAATATAAGAACATTGATAATAAAAGAAGCAATACAAGTATTGCCAACTACATCAATAGCTGCATTAAAATAAAAGTTAATTTGAAAATCAACGATGTTAAAAGAAATCGCAAATTGCCATTGATCAGTAATTAGATTGTTAATAATATTTTCAGGCGTTATAATTACTGATTGATGCTAGTCGGGCTGGCAGCGGAATAGCTGCTTGCTCTAGCAGCTGTTTTTTCTATCAGCTGTCAGCTGTGTATCAAGGATTTCTATAGGCAATACTTGAGGCAACACTGATGAACAAAATTGCTAGCCGTTCTTTACATTTTAAAGTTAGAAGGAGGTATAGTCGGATAATAAGTTAAAATGTACAACATTGGCATCCTAATAGTGAATTTAAATATAACTAGGAGCATCAGAACAGCCAAAAAATAACATTTTTCAATTTTCAATAAAAATGTAACCAGTGTTAGTTTAAACCCTTTATTTGATCTTTTTAAGGTTTTAATGTGGAAATTCACTTCCCTCACGTCAGCGTGCTGCGTGCGATCTCGTTAATGTTCAAATCATGAGTAGGTATTTGTTTGAGTAATTTTGTCAACTCGTTCGATTTCAGCGAATAGTTCTTTGCCACACCAAAATTTGGCAAAGAACGGCTAGCAATTTTGTTCATCAATGTTGCCTCAAGTATTACCTATAGAACTCCTTGATACACAGCTGAACAGCTGATAGAAAAAACAGCTGATAGAGCAAGCAGCTATTCCGCTGCAGCCCGACTCGCATCAATCAGTAATTATAACGCCTGAAAATATTATTCACAAACTAATTACTGATCAGTGGCAATTTGCGATTTCTTTTAACATCGTTGATTTTCAAATTAACTTTTATTTTAATGCAGCTATTGATCTAGTTGGCAATACTTGTATTGCTTCTTTTATTAACAATGCTCTTATATTTCTTTGATCTTATTAAATAAGCTCCTTCCTTTAAGGTTACTTTATCTTTAACATTATTTACACGTCTAATTAAATCAGACTATCGATTGTAGATTCACTTATATAGGAATAAAACAACCAATTAAGATAGTTCAAAGAACGAGAAATTTGCCTCACCAGTGTACCAACCTGACAAAATCACAGGCTCGCTTTTCGACAAAAATAGTGAAGCAGTGTAACCTCCTTGGTAATTCCTAACCAATCGAAGTTAATCTAGCAATGGCAAGAAAATAAACAGATACTTCATTTCCACGCTAGAGAGATACCTCTCCAACCGTCATGGGATGATATAATTTACTAATGGACAAAACCGCCGGGAAATGATGGGCGCGACAGCAAGTGCAGAATGCTTTCAACTTGATCTAAATTGCAAACCTTTTCTGAAAACTCTTTAGCATATGAAGAATTTTGGCATTTGCAGTTACATTCCTAAATTCTCTTGTATTTATATTAAAAAAACTTTATACCACAGAGAAATCCCTTTGAAATGAGTTTTTTTTGGTATTTTGAATTTTTTAGTTATCCTTAGTTTAATTAATATACTGTTAAAAGTAACTATTATCGTGGTTATTATTTTCTAACGTTACAATAACTTTTGTAATCATACAAATTGTGTCCACATTCCAATAATTTCACTTATGCAGGTAATTATTATTTGTATAAACTCAAACACGTTACATGCAATAAAATGTTGTCCGTTATCACAAAATTGAGATAGTATTAGTAGAACAACTGATAAACTGAATATCCTTCCGGGATGGAGTCTTTACGTTAAATTAAATTAGAGCAACTTAATCCTGTGTTTAGGTAACTTCCGTCCTGGGTGTCGCAGGGTTACGGTAAAGTCAATGATCTTAGGTCATAAGTTAGGGTGGATGACTATTAATCATAAAAAAACTGCGATAGTTGTATTTAGTCGTTTAAAATTGATTTAATGGTTCAATAACTTTCTAAAAACCGGTGTTGAGTAAAGGTATACGAGATATGGACAATGTATCAAGACTTATTTGTTACCACTTTGAATAACATTGGTGTGCAATTATAGTATCAGTAACATTGTTTTTATTTATGATAAAAATACAGTCGATTATTTATGCTGTTACAATCTTTCGTTTTTTCTCATACGAAGAAGCTACAGTGTATTAAATCTATGGTCAACAATAACAAGGGTGATTACGAAACCATGACATTTTAATTTTCAATACAAAAATTTAACCGAAAGGCTTGATTCATCAAATTTCAAACCTATAACAATGATCATCATTAATGAACCCACCATTAATGAACTGTGGGTTTAAAAGCGACGATTTTCGTCTCGAGACATTTGTATAACAGAATAGTGTTCAAGTGTTTTCTTTTGTTATGCCCTTAAAATATATTATACTTTTCAATTTTCGATTTTTTGCTTTAACACTATACCCTTGTTTGATTGTTCCGGTCATGCTTATAGCTTGCCTTTCCAAACCATTCCAAAAGAGAATAACTCTAGTAAAATGTTATCATAAATATATTTATTGTTTGTATGTCATTCCTTACATATCTGATATTTATTCTGTAAGGTTATTTTAGTTATACTTTACGAAACCGGCGAACAATAACTTGAGCCCTTTGTTTAAATAAAGAATTTTATGATATTCGTAAATGAATTTGAAAGAAGATTTAATAAATCCCGTAGTTTACCAGCTGGATTTGGCGAAGCTCTTAACTTGGCTCGACAGCTTTACGGAGCTTTACGTCAGGCTTCGAGGAATCCCCGATAATTTTCACATTTAACCGCACACATGTTGGGGCAGAGGCATTTAGTTTATTTATACACAGCGAATTTTTGTTGCCCAAGAATTTAATTCACACGACACGATAACTTAAACCTAACAAAGGTGTGAGTTGTTGGACTGCCTTCGAGGCTCTTGGAAGGTACCGAAAAGTACAATACAATAACCGTATTGTGAGCACTTCCATACTTTTATTCATTCATGATTTTTTCCTCCCAGTATGTTGTACACCGTTGACTTCGATACACAATAACATGATTTGTCCCCTAGGCTCTATTTGATTTTTCTGCCCTCAGTTTATCAACTTCGGCCATCTTCCTTTTTGAAATTTGCGCGAAAAGTAATATGACATTACCACTTAACAGCTAAAATAATCTAAAAAAAAGTATAGGGTTCCCCGTTAACGCATCACCAATCGTACAGCACTGGGTGTAGTAGACAGCATCAGCATCAGCGTCATTGTATGGTATCATCGATGAGTGAAGATTGTATACATAATGGCCATCATGTGTTAAAAATATGGGCAAGCCGCTGGTGCCAGGACGAGTTAACTCGCTTGGTAGCGCTACTGTTGTGACCATGGATACTCAGCATATACATAACTTTACAGCTTTATTGAGTATTGTGTATTTAGTTTGGTAAATTTAAGAATCGAACAGTTTCAATAGTATATTTTTTCCTGGACAGAGGTGACAACAAAGTTAATAAAATAACTAAAAGTTACTAATTTGTTACACTAATAGCGCCACCAACACCCAGCACCTCAAAGTTATAACAAATCCTGTATCAAGTTCACTCCATATGCAATCTTCACTCGACAGTATCACATGACAAGAGTAACGATTACCAACAGACAACGAGCTGATATCGTAGTACATTTCCTGCTGGCAATACCGAGGATGATATGTCTACAAAATTCGTTGACTGCTTAGTCGCACACAGTGAATAACAAGTCTAGCACGTGGATGTTTGTACATTCAGCTCTACTTTGTGTAGAGCTAACCTCTCCAACCCATTAGTTTTGAAGTGTCCTTCATTGATGGCAAATGCCAATCACTGAGAGCGCTGATGAGCACTTCAGTGCTCTGTTCTGGGACCACTATTTATCCCCTAAGTGTATTTATTCAGTAGGTTTAGTAACAGAGGAAAATTACGGCATTTATTCAATTCTAACAATAGTTTTAATAAATAATTGGTGGAATTTATAAATATTTATTTATATCGGGTCCTATTTCACTCCCTATTTACTACTTCAAAAAGATATAACGCCCAACATTTTAATTGTTACAACGGTTTCGCATTTCAGAAAGTAAATACTGTAAGAGATTTAAATTACCTTCAGAGTTTAATCGTTGCCTGGTGATATCAAGATAACGGGCCTGCGTTAACATACATATTATGCAGATAGGGCTTGGTACACCTGCCTCAACCATGACGTCTGGAGTAGACTATAGTGGCGTAGACCCGCATGTGTACCTGCATGGCCAATAACACCAATATACTCCCATCTGACGATCGCTACAGGTTAGTTACGATAATTCTGCACTGGAAAAGTTGACACAGTACAGTCAGATTCGATCTCTTTCCCCCTGATTACTAGTATGTTATTACTCCCCATTTCCCACCAATATCGTAAATGTAACTCCTGTTTTTCCAAGTTTGCCGAAGCTGGTTAATTTGATTACTCTGATGTTGGGTTTAACCACGTTTTTAACGTGTAAGCGAATTCCCAAGTTCCTAAAATTGCTTGGTTCTCCCTAAAGAGCGAGAGGCAAGAACCTCTTAGAACTTGAACCTTACCTTTGTGAGTAGAGGTTCAGAGAGGCGTTGAAAGGTTACTGATGCTACCAGTGGGTTTAATAAATCTGCCCCTTCCGTATGATAAAAAATACAGCGTAATTTCTTTTAACTCAACCCAATTTACATATACAAAAGTCACTGCTTAAGATAAAAAGTTCGAGACCGTACTTCCTTTATTCTATTTCAGCTGGGTTTTCATTGTTGCATTGTTAATATTTTATTTGCTGTGACTTTGAAGAATATTTTTAAAAGTTAAAAATTCGTTTTTTAAATTTGTTGAAAAAGTGAAAAGCTGCAGAAACGCTTAAGGTAATCTTTTTAAGTACCTAGTAAACAAAATAATGTTTGTAAATTATGAAGCGATGGATATTTAGTTGTAGAAAGTGCGAAAAGCAAACAAACATGTGTATAATTTATTTCATAATATTGCGTTTGCAAACCCAAAAGTTTTAGGCCATCCAGGATTTGGAAGTATAAACTACAAATAATATTAAAACAACTCAACAATGCAAAACCAGCTGATATAGGATGAAGTAATGGAAGTAGTATTACCAACCTGTGAACTAGTACTGTCTGATCTTAAACAGTGACCTTTGGGACAATATTTGCAAATTGGATGGCTTTTAAAGAAAAAACCATTTTTACTTTTTATGGTATAAATTATAAATTAATTATAATAAGTTAATTATAAGTTAGGTTAAATTGGAAAGGGTCAGGTGGTCAAATGGAATTGGGAAATTAATAGCTATACCAAATTAAAATGTAATTACTTAGTTTATTTTCTTGTGGTTAGCAATATGATTATGGTACACAATCACATGTTAATTTTGAATGTGCAACCCAATGCGTTGATTAGTTTATGTGTTCATTTTCTGATTGAAAATATATAATATTATTAGCTAAAGCCACAGAAACTTTTACTCTTTGGAAGATTTCGGGAAAAGAGAGGAAAACAATCACCAACGTTGTTTATATCGGTAATCCAAAATATATAATTGAGTTATTGGCGAGAAGGAAATTGAATTTACGAACAGCCTCAGGGAAATAACATTATATCTCGGTAGCTAGCGTCTCTTTTATCAACTCTTTCCATCAAAACACTGAGTTTAAACGGTATAATAACAAAATGTTTGATTTTAGTCCATTCCGGTACAACCTTTTACTAGTAATAATTCTGTTTTTGCTCTAATAACATTTATACATGATGTAACAAACATTACATATAAAATATTGAATTTGAAAAAGTTTGCAAAGAGTAATGAATTACAAATAAGACTGCAATGATGGTAAGATCAGTTTTTTACAATTAATTAAAATTTATAAATCATTTTCACAATATATTTTTAACCCGTTGAGGTCATAGCGTTCAGAAATACCCCGTCTCAGCAAACCTGCGTACTCAACGAATTCCCAATGCATGTATACGTTTCTCACTACCACATAAAGCCAATCACCAAGTTTCATAAAAATAAATGAATAAATAAGTGATACATAGCATTTTATTAATTCCTCATAAGAATAACATTGAAAGCTGAGTTCGCAGGTTTGCTGCAACAAGGAACACAAAATAGTGTTTTAATACAATTCTCAATATTACTTCACCAGTCAAAGTTGCATACCAAGTTTTATTCATTATGTTCATAACTAAGGGAGACATTACATTTGACTTATTCTCTATAAGAATAACATGGGGGTAGGTTTGATTTTGCGGGAAAAATCGACAAAACTTTTTTTGTCAAATATCAATATACCAGTACTAGTTGAAGCCACATGCCAAGTTTCATCAACTTGCAATCATAAATAATCGAGGTATCAAATTTTAATTACTCTCCATAAGGATAACATTGGATAGCGTACTATGTTTAGCACTTTGAATATATCTGCAACGGTTGGACATAGACTCACAATTTAAACGCCAAAATACGCCAAAATTTAAATGCGTTTTGTAGAGCTGAACTGATTGATAAAAGCAAATGTGAGGTTTACAATAAGATTAACTGAGGAACGGCTAAAAACCTTTTTCCCATTAGATTAACATAGAAGATTTTATGAGCACGTTTTTCGGATTTTCTCCGCAACCACTTAACCTAGGTTAATGATTCAAAATACTATATTAATTGTTTTTATAACTGTATAAATCGGTTGAAACCAAAATTATGTTTTTTTTTAATTTTAGGGTGAAAAATCCAAAAACTGATTTTTTGAAAATTGTAAAAACCCCTTCCAATGGTCCGATTTTTCCGATTTTCGAACTTCATGTCACGAATGTCGCTTTACACGTTTGAGCCAAATTTCATCGAAATCAGACGTTTTTTACTCAAGTTATCGTGTTAACGGGCACACATACACACATATATATTTACATATATATACATTTTAACGAATAGTGTTTTTGGTATCTGGGGACCTCAAAACAAAAAGTTATCATGGTCTCGGGCTTAACTCTTACCATGCCACCTACGGTAATAGCTTCTTCCCTCTAGGGGAAATCCGCTAAAATAATGGTTTGGTCATAATTTTTATGAAAGCCGTGAACTAAAATAAAAAGCTAACTTCATTTGATAATTAGTTTTGAATTATCTAGCTCTTCAAACATTTACAGCTGTACTCGTAAACTGCTGTTTACATTTATTGGTTTAATTTGTATAATTGTGTTTGCACTAGAATTACTACATAAATTCAGTAATACAAGTCAAACTTTACTTCTTCCTTTCCCATTTGACACTGTGCCGTTAGATGATGCTGTTAGCTTTGCGTGTACAAGCACAAGCGAAAATAATGGCTATAGATATAAAAGGCGTTCCAAAACTCACCGTTGAGTACTACAATGGCACTACGTTTTTTTCTGTGTTATCGGAGTTTTTTAGTTTTAATAGGGAGCGATCTATACTCTAGTCCTATTACTATGTAAGGTCGACCTGTTAGAAAACATAAGTAATTAATAGCCCAATGTCAATTGAGTTCAGTATCGATCCTTAACACAATTTTTAGCTTTTGATCAGGATCGATCTGACGAACTCTACATTCCACTCTAACCACTACGCTACCCAGCGAGTTTTGGTTAATGTAAATAATTATCGACTGCACATATTGCATTTATAATTTTAGCCTTTTATCAGAATTATTTAATTCCAGTGATGGGAAATCGGAATAAAATACTGTCAAGTGATAAATTTACCTTTGACTCAATTTTGTTTCCCTTCAGTTAAAATTTATTCGTAATAATGTTATATTAAATACAACTATAATTTCTGTATGAAAGTACTAATCAATAAGGGGCGAGGAGAAAGTTACGCCTGCCACTATCCATCTTTGTTTATGCAATTGGACAAAGTAATTTGATTTTTTATTGCAATATTTTATCACAGCTGATGGTTAAACACCATCACTACTCATTGACAGTTACAAGGTTGGCTGCCAATAGACTGTGTCAATTATACAGTGTATGAACTGAGGAGGGGGTAACCTTGACCCTTTTTTTATTGGATGGATATTTGGTCATCACCTTACAGTAAAGTGTACTTTATTTTAACCTTGTGAATCCAAACCGAGTATATGAAATCATATTTAATAATGAAATATATTTAAAGTTTGAAGTAAAGGTATACTCATAAATTATCTAATTTTATGTAAAACAATCTCTGTAAAAATAAATTGTTAAAGCATTACTGCATCAACTAATCTATAGAATTTTAAAAGTTGTTTTAACAAATGCCAAATTTACAGTGGGAATTTTCAATATAATAAAAATGTTTTATGTATCTAATTTTGAAGTAATTGTAACTAAAGTAAGATGGCTGTTAGGTAAGTTGATGTTGTAATCGTTGTGGTTTTATTTAATGTGGTCTATTAATCCGTCATTGTGTAAATTATAAAACATTGAAATTCAATGAACACAATTGCCCTTAAAATACCACTGTGACGCATTGTTTTAGACACCTTGGTTGTAAGGATACTTGTACTTCACTTGCAGATCTAACGATAAAGGTTTAATTACATTACAACAGCATTACAGCCTCAGCTCTAGGAGGCAGTGTTATACAGCGGACCCTGCAGCGAGCAGGAAATTACACAATAAATATCAACACTTCCGGCAAGCGTGAGGTTGTTTATGAGTTCATTGTTTATGATTCTGTAAGGACAAAATTTCATAATGAACATATTAAAGTCCCTTGTTATATAACACCGTAAAAACATGTGGAATATAAATTTAATTTCCACTGCCTAAAACATCATGTAAGTTAAGAAGTGTAAGAAATCGCATTACCAAATTATATTAACAGCATTTATTTATGTTAGTACGTAAAATAATGTTGATCCTAATACGTTCAGATCAGGAGATTTGCGAGTGCGTTCACTGCAACTAGATAGTCAGAGAAGTTTAAAACTATGCCCAAGGCAGTACTAGATAGCCAGAGAAGTACTCAACTATGCCCAAGTCAACACTAGGTAGTCAAAGAGGTCCACAACTATTTTCAAGATGAAGTAACATTCATGCCCAAATAAATACACAATTACAATGTGCAAATACAACAAAATACCTCCATTTTATAAATCACTACTGTTCCAACACCATAGATATAACATTATATATTGTCAAAAAGGTCTACAACTATGCCCAATGTAACACAACGTATTCAAAGAGATTTGCCTACCAACACTAGATATACATGGCTATCAAAACTTACAATAGTATTCAATGTGTTATTGTAAAATTGATATGTGGCTTGAAAAAATAACAAAATATCTATAGAAAAATTAAGAAATTAAGTTTGAAAAATGTATAGTTCTTACATGAAAAAATGATTTGTTAATTGTATGAATTAGAAAAACTTGAAATTCATTTTCCATATAGAGCTATGTTATAAATTTATAAACTTCACCACCACCACCATCAATGTAAAATTAATATGATTTCGGTTGTGGAATTATAGTTTTCATATGTCAGACACAATTATATGTAGTCATTTATACTGTATTTAATAAAGACCTAGTTATGCCTGCAGATTTTAACGAAACATTTATGGGCGTAAAGTATTTACTAAAGCTCTCTCGAAGCTCAGGGGAACATAAAACCTCCATCTCATGATAACCAACGAATAAAGATAATGGAGTTTTTGAATGTACAATTAGTGCGAGACCCCGGAATAAGCTTCTTAGAATCGGCACTTGGGCTTAACTGCCTCGTCTCCTGCTACTGGTGTCCATTAGTGGTAAATAAGTTTATAATATACACTCTAATGTAAACGTAACATCAATTGGACTATTGTTTAAAATGACCGTTCAATAGTATTTTTGTATATTTATATAAGGCATTCGTATTGCACTACAGAAATAATGGTTTGTAAAGATTTAGCTTTTCAAAATAATTTGCTGCATTTTTTAGAATTCCCCATTAAAAAGAGAGGTACGAGCATGACCCACTTTATGAAACCTACGCCAGGGACCACCATAGAAATTCCTAACTTTACTTTACTCTAAACTCGTTTTGAGGGATCGATAAAAATTATACGTACGTATATGTGTGTTTTACACTCAATCGGCCACATTTTGGTCCGATATATTTCAAATTTGGTGGAGACGTTAATTTATACAATCAGTTGAACAAGTTCGTTGGGATAAAACAACCGGAAAATCCTAACCCCCTTTTTTGGGTTTCGACAACTCAATTTTTGGGTTTTTGAGATCAAAAAGGGTTATAAAAGCCTCAGATTTAAAATGAATGTATATTAAACGGTAGAAAGCAGAAAGGTTCGTAAAAAGGTAAAACTGAACATGTGTTTTTCAAGTCCGTTATTTCATTTTCAAATATTTGTATTGCGGAAATTCGCTCCCCTCACGTCAGCGTGCTGCGTGCGAACTCGTTCTTATTTAAATTAACTATATTTTCTTATATATAAAGAATAACAAGTGCTGCGTTAGAGTTAACAGAGAACGTCAGAGTATAAGTTGGTACAGCGTGCAGTGTTTCATTTCTGTTAAGTGCGAAGCCAAGCAAAGTCCACTTGGGATTACCTAACTCACCATAACGCAACATCCAATTTAAGTTGAAACAACCCTCAGTAACTCAATACTTTGACCCTTCCTTTGCCATGTGGGGTTTCTGCCGATGCAAAACAATGAAGGACTCACTTTCGGACCAGTGTACAATAATTTTAGTAAATACATGGAATATTGGTGAAAAGGGGTAAGTTCAGGGTGATCACATAAAGTTCATACCCTAAAAGTGTTAAAAAGTGTTTCAGGAATAGTGTGTATCAGGTAATAATCAGCTTTGGATATAAAGAAAATTATAGGTGTTTTTTTTAAACTTTTGCACAAAAGTGAGCAATAAAACAGTTTAACAATGGATAGCGATACTTTGTGTTTGAACAATGTTTTACGGGTCACAACTGCTCTTTGGGAAATGAGTAGTTTTAACTAATTTAATTATCGTCCTTGTTAGTTTTACGCTAATTATATTATAGACTTTATTCGAACGTTGAATCAACACGTGACTCTGTGTAGCCGTCATATATGCGGGAAAACATTGGTAGCGAGATTACATAAATGCATATTGGCTGTAACTACTGTATTAAATATTTAACGAGTTTTGCTGGAACAAAGTTATTGAATATGTGGAGTTATTTGCAATTTCCTATCGAAATGTCAAAGCTCCCGGAATGAGTTATATTTTTAGTAGTTTATTTAGTTTTATATGTGAGTATCGTTGGGAAATATGGCTAGAAAAATGCTTCTGAGGCCGACATCGTACCTGGGATTACGGCCTCGATATTCCCCACAACAAAGAGGCTTTCAACTTCTTAAATCAATATTGGCTTCGGTATTGAATTATGCCCTTAATATCGTGCAGAACATTTCCCGTACATACTGTTTCTCCTTTGACATTGTCATTTACATTATAATTTTTTGTCAAATTCATTATTACTTTTTATATTTTATGGTATATTTTATTTTATTTTTGATTAACTAAATTAATATTTTAACAAACCAGTAAAATATTCAAAATATTAAAAAAAATATATATTCAAAATTTACCAGGAAAACTAAAAAAATATCCTTTTTCCGGGTTAAAACCATATAAACCCTCTCTTTGGGACACGCTATTATGTTCCGCAAAATAGTTTTTTCTTTTTATAGCACAAACATAATATGTGTGCCAAATGTAATTAAGATCGGATCATAAATAAGCTATCTGTTCCGTTTGGTTTATTTTCCACAAAAACAACATGAGAAACGTCCATTTATACAATTTGAATCCCTCCACAGCCTTCAAACGTAAAACTAAAGTTTGAAATCATAAATGATTTGTTTTCAAGCTAATTAAATTGTAATAACAAGTAATATGGTTATTACAAAATTATTAATACAAGTTTGATTAAAAAAACAAACAAACCATAACACATTTTTTTGGGGGGGGTAAAATTAACTGATCCAACGTCTATCTCTTTTAAGAACATAAATATACATAATATAATACGCAATACATATAAATACATAATACATAAAAATACCTCTGCGCCATATTGCATGTCTTTATCTAAAAAAACACAATTATTTAAGTTTCCTGCTCTACTATAGCTGATAAAGAAAGATAATATCACCTGTACGTTGTCTAAAGGTGAACTGAAACTGTAATCTTAATTTTATTCACAACGTTTTATATTGTAAATAATTTGAAGATATGTCATACATAGTTTTAACGAATATACTATCTTCTAGGTAATAGCTTTAAGTTGAAATTGGTGAATTTCTTAGGCCAGTGAATTAAAACTGTTGAACTAGGTCATGGCGCAAACAAGAAATATCTTAAGCGCACAAAAGTTGCTAAACTGTTTGTGCTAGTATTTTTATTTGGTCGTATTACGAGATCACCTTTGTGCAGTTTGTATGAAGAAAAATTACAGAGTTAACAGATGCTAACCGGAAAGAGCCAAATAATTGGAGCTATTTAGTTTGTTCCTCATTAAAAATAATAAATAAATACTTACAATGAATTGAATGAATAATGAAAAAAAATCTTTGAAACTGAGTACTCTATAAGTAATCTGGATGGTTTGTATAGGAAGTAACTATAATTTGTTATTAATCGTGGCGTCCTGCCACAGATGAAAATAAATAATGACCTTACAACATTTATGTAGGTACCATCGAATAGAGAAACGACATTCACTTTATTGTTGTCGCTGTAAAATCATATGACAATTTTATCTTTGTTTCAGGGACCTCGGTGAGTGAGAGCGAAGGACGTACGTGAGTTAGGTGTTCAAAAATGTTGTACTTAAATAGTAGCCCAGACTTTTCGTATTTATTTGTAATCAATAAAATATAAAGTGTTGGGAAAAAATACCTAATCATTTTGGAGATATAGGAACAATTGAAAATTATAACGAAGGAATGTGCAGTTTCTGTAAGAGGTGTCCCCACTGCTTACAGTGATCAATTTACATTACGAACTGAATTTATTCTAATTCACACAAAGTTAAATTAATATCCTCATGAAAACTAGAAAATACAAATAAACTAATGGTGCTCGCAATTGCCATTGAACTATTCAAATACAATGTTTGTGTGATAAAATATTGAGGACAGGGCAGTACTGGTGTGAAGAGGAAGACCCATTGTCGTGGAACATCTGAGAGCGGTGTTCTGAGAAGAGGTATTTTTATCTGTCGGTGCAATACTTAAGACTTTTCACGTAAGAGAAAAAGTCTCGTTTTCCAAAAAATAAAAGGATCGTATTGGAAAGTCCTTTTGTTGATATTTTTGATGACTTGAGTTTTGTAGGTTTTTCTCTTGCCTTTAAATTTATAACATAATTTAGTTAATTTTAAGTTTCATTAATACAAAACTAGCTGTTGCCCCGTTCGTCACGCAGGGGATCTTTCAGTTACACATTCAGATGTTTGGAAAATGTTACTATAGTAACAAACGCAAACACACATCCATAACTTTGACAGTTAGAAGACCCATGGGGTGGAGCCCTAATGGCGCTTTAAAACACGAATAAGTCCATCCCATATATACTAGCCCATATATATATATATTACTTTCATGACAAACTTCGGTTAAGAGGTTTTTGCGTAGAACGGACATACACGACGACAGCGACAGGAAGACACCACCTCCCGTGTATAATAGTATGCGTGATGGAAAAACTATATTAATTAAGTTCTGGATCAAATGCAGTATTAGTACTTTCTGGGCTACATTTTTCTGGACCATGTTTTTATTTGTTTCTTTGTGTATGTATCTAAGCCAATGACTTTTTTGACGTTTTGATAGGGAACAGTCTTAAACCCTAATCTTGCCTAATCTACTGTCTTTTTTTAGAATCATTGGGTATTGATTAGCCCAATGGCAAGTATTTTATACAGCGGCATATCGGCATTATAAATGCAGCTGCCTCCTACATTATAGACAATTACAGCTTAAAATGTGTGTTTTACCTTATGTTCGAGAGCTAGTGGACTAGGGAAATGCTCGGTACTTTTTTGGATTGGCATGACTGCGGAAAGTATGGAACATATAAAAAAGAATCAAAAAGTTTAGATCGCTTGGTTTATAAATCGCTTAGCGTCCATCTGTTGATTTTTTACACAAACAGTGGTAGTGTAATTAATTTAGAAACCTACAATGAGTATATTGTTACTCATACAAGTATTATTTAGGGCTCGGGTTTCCAGTCTCTTCCTTTCTCTCTTTCAAATTAATGGTAATATATACTTGTAAAAGCTAAATATCTTAAAAAAAACTTTTATGATTCAAAATCATGTTTCATACAAATTTGGATGAAGATTTTATATGTGATAACGGACAAAACCTAGACATATTTCAAAATATATCTTAAAACAGTATTTATTGGGTTACAGCTAAACAAACAATAAATAAATATCAAAGGTGAAACAAACATTACTATTTCTACACGGTTATTTATCATTTCGCTGACAGGTAGCTTGGCAAACATAAATATCGTGCATTTAAAACGTTTTTAGAGTAAGATTTAATGTTTACATTAGTTTTATACATATACGAGGTTTTTGCCAGATTAAATTCTCACATAAGGTAGTATTTGTAGTAATTATCTCATGATATCTTAATTTTTGTTTACTTTGTGAGCTAGTGAGCATTTACGTTTAAAATTTTAGTTCAGTCAAAAAATATTAATTTTTGAAACTCAAATACTTTTAGTTTTATGTGAAACGTTATCTTTACACGTTGTATTTTAACTGTATCAAATTATTTTTATTATTTTTTAAATATATACATCTTTCACTATCACGAGACCAATATACAAGGTGTACATAAAGTCCCGCACGGGTTTAATATTTTTTTAATGATAAGAGATAAATCAATAAGATTTGGTACATCAACACTACACCTAAAAATCTCCTTTTTGAAGGAACTATCAGTTTTCTGTAATATCATGGGGACGACCCGCAAGGAGTCAGAAGGAAATTTTAAATAGGAGCATAGGTCAATATTCACATCACTTTAAAGGGCTTATCTAGCAGAGTTTAATGCCGCAAACCGCACTAAAAAAGGTTGATCCAGTAAAAATTGGCGGCTGTTCAAAGGTTTTACTTGGTTATATTTTATTAGTAGCTACAACCACTATTAAAGTAAAACTGCAACTAAATGAATACTGCAGCTAAATACTACATTACTAAACATTATGCCTGTCAATACAGAAGTGAATATACAGCCCACTTTAAAAGTATTTTATTAGTTATGTGCCTTTCCCACATAACTAATTGCCATCAAATATGTTAGTTATCCTCAAGGGTTGCAAATTTGGTCCTAATCTATTGATAACGGGGAAAAACTGGTAACAGTAACAATTAGAAAGATCTTATCTTTTTTTTTTGATAAAACCTTTGAACAGCCGCCATTTTTTACTGGATCAACCTTTTTTAGTGCGGTTTGCGGCATTCAACTCTGCTAGATAAGCCCTTTAAAGTGATGTGCATATTGACCTATGCTCCTATTTAAGATTTCCTTCTGACTCCTTGCGGGACGTCCCCCTGATATTACAGAAAACTGATAGTTCCTTCAAAAAGTAGATTTTTAGGTGTAGTGTTGATGTACCAAATCTTATTGATTTATCTGTTATCGTTCAGAAAATATTAAACCCGTGCGGGACTTTATGTACACCTTGTATAATGAACCAATGTAGTATAACCTTTTAAGAATGTTCGCCAGTATACGTCGAAGGTATAGGAAACACACGTTTAGCCAAGCCTATGGACCATAATGATATGCTATGGTCTATGCCTGTGGTGATAATAAGCCTACATTAATTAATTGCAATGTGGAATATATAAAGAACGGACTGAATTAGATAACTATTTGTTATGTGTCTCTTTTATGAGGCTATATGACTATGACCCTCTTTTTAAAATCGAGATTCAACGTTGTTTTTTTTCACGAAAATTCTAAAATTGTCCTTACACGTGACAGAAATGGCAAGTATTCCTCACAATACTTCAAGTCCCTGTGCAAGGAAGATTCAACAAACACTCAATGCAAAGTCACACTTACGTCCTTGAGCATAATTAGAAGATAACATTATCTAAGTTGTTCAGTGTTTACATAAAAAGTGAAAGAGAGCAGCGGCAATCACATTTTAGTAATGTTTTCCTAATTTATAAATCGATGGTTTCTTTAAAAAATTGTTCCTCAAATGTTTGTTTATAATCATATGTTTTTACTATATCTATTTTTCCGCATATGATATTGTTTTGATACAATATTCTCATTGTTTCTATAGAGGTTTTTCATATTAGCTACTCTTGTTTTTTTTTTTTTTTACTTTATTTTCCAATCCGTTTCCCACATAACTAATTGCCATCAAATATGTTTTCATTCTCTTTTCTGTGATTTAATTATTTGCCACTTATTTCCATATTTTCTCCCAAAGATATAGTTTCCTTTTAAAAGTAATGCTTATACTTTAAATAATAAATTAAATATTTGATAAAAAAAAGTTGATTTTATCAAGTGTGATTTTTATCAAATGAAAGTGAATACGAAACTTTTGTGGACGCGTTTTTAGGTTTTCAGATATAAACCTAAATGTCACGCCCAAACTCAATGATGAGTGCTAAATTATTACTTAAACCAAGGATAATTTGTATTTTTAATGGACTTTCTTTGGTGAGTACCAACACCTACCAACAGCTATTTTATGTACCGGTTTGTGGATGAACATTTAATTAACATGTAAATGATGATGAAAATCAACTGAATTGTGTTAAAGACCTTTGAACTTCTTAATAAAGTGCAATTTTTATCTTTGAGATTTAATAAAACATTGTTATTTTGTGATATGTGTTAAAATTGACTCATCTGAACTATGCTGGACAATGCTGAGCAAATATCAATTAGTTTATGTTTTTACTATTGATTCACCTAATATTTTGGTAGTATGTCTTATTTCCCATGTCTTAACCCATGTCTTCAGTTATAACAAAGAATAAATAGGTTATACAAATTGTATGATATTTGCATTTTCTTTCATCTTGTGTTTATTCCTTTTACAATAATTAAAAAAGGATGATCCTTCAATCATTACTTATAAATTCCATCTTTGCTTTTCATAGCTTGGATTCCCCCAATTACACGTGCTTACTGTAAAAAAATAATACAATATTAGTAACTCCCTTTATAGCATTTAGTGCTACAGTAATGGTAATGATATATCTCTCTTATGGTGCTGCAGTAGGCTGGCTCGCTCAGCAAACCGTGCGAGAAAATTACCTTAGTGTAGCCGAAAATGTTGCAGGCTCCTTCTCTCCCTTTCAAGAATCTAAATATATATATATATATATATATATATCCAATTTAAACGTGTTGAAGAGGAAAACTTCGAATTAAACTGTTGTGAGAATACAATTTCTGTTAAAGTTTCTGATCATAATTAAATGCCTATTGAAATTTGTAATACATTCAACTAATGCTATGAATTGTATGAATTGTATTAGGATAAGGTGTTCGTACTTGAACCAAGATTAGAGAACGTCTTTTAAGTATTAGGAAAACAAAATCATGGTAGAAAACTGCTTAGTCCGTCTTTTTGAGAACTTAAAGTTATTTTTACTGTATACCAGTAATTATTAAGCTACATATTAATAATCAAATTCATTTATTTTACCAAACATTTTTCGTTGTTTTATAGCAATGTTAGTTATCGGGAAAGATGTACTCTTGATTGAATAAATTATTTAAGCGGTTTTTGTTTGCAGTTATATTTGGGAAACATTAACAGTTAACACGGCTATTATATTGTTCTACAGAAATCCTTTTGAGTTCGATAATTTATCTCGTTTCCGTTTGTCCTCCCCAGGCGTCGCAGGACGACCTTGATGATCCTTGGCTACGTTGATTGAGATAATTAATTTTGACTCTAATTACACTGCAAAAGTCGTTAGCACAAAGTGTTCCACAGAGCTGATCTCTTTGTCAGTTTTTAGTTCGTACTGTTTGTCATCCATTTTACCCATTGACTTGACTAGTTATCCATGCTTAGTATAGTTTATGCCAATAAAGGCTTCTTGATTCTTGATTGAGGTTTGTTTTACCTATCGAACAAATATTGTTTTTGTTCAATTACGTTTTGTTTAAAATATATACATAACTTGATGTGCCGTTGGTGAACTAAACAGAAAAATGTGGTACTGTAATGAGAAACACACCTTTATGGAAATTGCTAAAACTAATTTATATAAGTTCATAATTGGAAAATAATAATTTCAGACTCGATGCTCAAACAGACCACTTTAAGGATTTCCCCAGTCTTTCAGAAAGTTTGGAAAAACATATTCGTATTAATATAGCTTACGATATCTGCCCCTAGATTTTCATGTAGACCGTGGATCTGATTCTAGTGAAAATGTAATGATCCAAAAACATATGTATTTTATGTTAACAAAGTCATATAAAATAGAATAATATATTTATATCATATGGCTAAAAAGGTGGCACTGCCCAAAGACGGAGACGCTGACACTGGCTTTAGCTGTACTTTTAATATGATATCTTCAAAATAACGCTAATTAAATAAACGATATTGCATCAGTGTAAACCATCCGACAGAATGAGATAGATGAAGTAGGGTTGTTGCCTTATTAACAACTAGTAAACAAAATGTAAACAGTAACTTTTGTTACTTGCAAATTGGCTTACGATTTACCAAATACACCCAGTATATAATCGTCTATAGGGAAAAAAGGCGAAGACCCAAAGATCAATCACCCTCATAGACAGGAATACCAAAGAGTACGATAAAGAAGATGGAATGATAGTGACAGTGATAAAGAATGAAAAAAAAAAAATTCTACTCAAAGGGTGCCTTAGTGAAGAATTAAAGACAAGTTATGCAACTGGCTTTGACAGACTGGCAACCCTCATCGGAACAAAAGATTTAGTATTGTTCACTCATGCAGAAATATTTCAAAAATACAGAAATATTTCACACAGTCTTGTTTATTGCAAGATTTACTAAAACTTTTAACATTCATCTGATATTACCTAGGAATTTTAGCATTACATTTTAATATTTGTAGGCAAATATATACGCTTTGTTGACTAAATATATAGAATGTGTTAGAATACGTTTCAAGAGGTTAGGGTCAACACAATGTTTAAGAGAATGTCTGCATTTATCTTGTAGAGCATTTATGTTATTTATGTAATAAAAATTAACTTAAAATTAACCAAGCAAACATTGAAATTCCATTACCAGCGTTAACATAATTGATCAACTAGAGTGGACCTAATTAACTGAAAACAAACTTTGTCTTTAATTATTCAAGCGATAGACTCCGATTTTGTAGTGACAAGTACTTTTTACAATAATATTGGTCATAACTTGTATTTTATATTTTATAACACTAAAAATAGGCCAAATTTGTGGATTTATTAATGGAATGGATTTACTATGCTGGAAAGTACTAATAGTAAGCCATTTTAAACCTAGAGAGTTTAACTTAATAGGGATTAGAACAAAATTATTTAGAATGTTCTTTATGAAAATTATAAGTATTTTTCACAACTCTCCACTAATACTGTTATCAAACTAGATTAATGTGGGTTAGGAAAAACATGTTATGATTTTCAGTATGATAAAAAGTACACTGTGTCCCTTCTAACAATTGCTCAATATTTAGAAAAATTGTGCCCCAAAAGGTGTCATGGAATAAATAAATTGTTAACAATATATTTTTGATGATGACCCTGTAATAAAAAACTCGTTCTGAGCTCTCATATGCAAGTCACTTATGATCTCATAATATGCTGTCCGATTGTTGAATGTTTACAAACCACTTGAGAACTAACTTGTTGTAGAACCCTCTCGAGACCACTCTCATATAACTTGTAGCCTCATGAACAGCTTTACTGGTAGTTTAACTATACGTCAATTAAATCTGTTGTAACACAACGGTTGAAAAAAACCCAGAAATTGTAAAACGCATATTACCAATAACATGATTAATATACGACTAGCATCGTACCAGTGTACTACGGATGTACTACGTACATCATACTAATGTGTTAGTTTACATGTTACTTTGTATTAATCAAAATAACTTAATAAGTAACTATAACCAGTGCTGTTAGGTAGAATACAGTATTTTTATACATTTTAGGGAATTATCAAACACTGTCTATTGGACAGTTTATAGTATGTATGCGCAAAAATACGTCAAATAACACACATTCATGTTTGAGTTTACCATAAATATTGAACCTAAATTATTAAAACTGAAAGATATCTACGTTTCTAGAACCCGCAAACTTATCTAAAAGCCTCTTTCAGTTTAGAATCACTGTATATCATAATTAATTTAAATTAGACAAACTAACCAAATACGTTTTTACTAATTTATTCTAAAAAGTATATAGTACCCAGTTCATCTTTAATTTATATAAAGATTAGAACCGTATCTCTTTAGCAATAACTAAACCAATAAGGAAATAGTTTACAAAGGTAATGAGAAATAATAAGTTTAGAGATAAAATGTTTCAGTCTGTAAAAACTTTTTATTACAGTATCGGACCTAAACAAACAAGTAAGGTTCCTTTTACGACTGAAAATCGCGAGAGTCGAACTCAGTTCATGGGAGAAGTTTTGTCCTAACGACTTTTGAAAAAGTAATTAATCCCCAGAGTTATTGCTTAAATCAACTGTGACAGTTTATATTTAAAGTGCACTTCAGGAAAGCAAATTACATTGAATTCTTACTTATTTATTCTCTTTCAATTATTAATTAAAATACCTCGTCAGTCACCTTTATTATTTTTTATTTTTCAATGGACCGTATGAGTAACTATAACATGTGTTCTACTATGTTTATGTGATCATCTATGCGTAACTATATTTAGTTTTCGATTTTTATCACAGTTAAAATTAATTTAGTTCCTAGTCAGATTAGCGTATTTATTTTTTATCAAAAAACAACTTAACAGTTAGCCTAATGCACTTTAGTTATACGATTTGAAAATGTTAGTCATAATCTAAAGTCTTTCCAAAGAGATTTTGCAACAAAGCTGTTGTATATTACTTTGCACATAGTAATACCTTGAATTATCTTGATTACCTTGAACTATATTCTTGATTATGTAGGCCTATACTGAACTTCAAAGCAAACCGTGCATCATGTCAGTGTCGCAACCGAGCCACCCGACTTCCTTCGCGCGATCCTCTATCCTCTCGTTTGTTTCGTTCCATCCCTGTAGGGAATGCGGTATTGATCAATATACTCAGATTTAATTGATTTACAGTGTCTATATGATCAGTATACACAATATTACGAGATAACTATTTAAGTATATGTTATAAAGAAGTATTTCCTTTATTTTAAAGTCTCGAGTTCAATCTGGCAGAAGACCATTTTAGTTAGTATTAATATTTGCAAGAGAAGACAGGATTGTATGCAGAAGCAAAAATTTTTGTTTAAATTTAATTTCTAACTTGATAGATAGATTTAACAGGGTTATAATTTTAATAATGATTTAAACCTTAATTAGAGAATTTCCTATGGAAAAGTGAACTATTAGCATGACCCGCACGGTGAGATTTAAGCCCGGGACCACCATAGAAGTTCCTAACGTGACCCCTGAACACGTTTTGAGGGGTCTCTAAAACCTTTATATATATATGTATGTGTTCGCACTCTAGCGGTCGCAATTTTATGCCCATTTACTTCAAATTTGGTAGAGACATTCCTTTTTATAATCAGTTAGACAAGTTCGTTGGGCAAAACAATCGGAAAACTCTAACCCCCTTTTTTGGGGATTTTAATTTTTCCAATTTTGAATTTTTGGGCCCAAAAAGGGTCAGAAAAGCCCCAAACGTACACTTATTGCACATTAACTTGTTGTACGTACAAATCCAAGGATTTTAAGCCCTTCGTCATCATTCTAGCATAAGTACTTACCGAGTTATTAAAGAAAATGTTAATTGTCAAAATACGGTACGTTGTCTTATGTGGTGTTGTCTTATGTGTACACTGGAAAAGGCTGTTTTTCAAATCTTAATATCGTTTTATCACCCCCCCATACCCCTATACCAACTTTTTATCCTGACAATACCTCCTTATAACTTTATAATGTACAACATTGGCATCCTATTAGTGAATTTAAATATAACCAGAAGCATCAAAACAGCCAAAAACTTTGTTTCAATTGTCAAAAAATGTAACCAGTTTTGGTTTAATCCCTTTATTTGATCTCTTTAAGGTTTTAATGCGGAAATTCACTTACCTCGCGTCAGCGTGCTGCGTGCGATCTCGTTTAGTTTAACAATAGCGATGGAAACTGATAAGAACCCTTTCGGACAGAGAAAAAGGAATCAGTCCACGTTAGAACTCAGGTACGTTCACAACACCGTATAACGTTTCTGTCTTCCGTTCGTTTTCTAGAAACATTTTCAAGTTTGGCCTTAAACATAGTTTTAACATTTAGATACATGTTTAATAACTATTACCCAAGTTATAACACTATATTAATGCATTGATATTAGTAAAAAACACTTCAAATTAAACAGGTTATTGGTTTCAAGAAGAAAATATGACCGGCGTTTGTCTGTATACTTTATCGTGCCATATATATTACGAGTTCGCATGCAGCACGCTGACGTGAGGGAAGTGAATTTCCACAAAAAAACTTTTAAAACTCAAGATATGTGTAAAAACAAACATTTGTCCAATTTTTATTGAAATCTGAAAACATTGATTTTTTGGCCGTTGTGATACTCCTGGTTTCATTTACTTGCAAAGCTGGGAATACAATTTTGCGCATTATAAGGTAAGGAGAAGGTCCAGACAGGCTTCAAAGTAGGCGTGAGGTTGCTGGGGATGATAAAAGTACTCTAACATAGGAATAACAGGCTTTTCTCGTGTAAAAGCCCCATAAGACAACGTACTGTGTTTAGCCGATACACATTTTCTTTAATAACTCGGTAACTATTTATGCTGGAATGACGAGAGAGGGCTTAAAACTTTCGCCTTTCTAATTCCCATCTTTTCAGATGCATTAATCTTACATACGGGGCTTTTCTGACCCTTTTTGGGCCCAAAAACTCGAAATTTGAAAGATTAATCCCCAAAAAATGGGTTTAGAGTTTTCCGATTGTTTTGCCCAACGAACTTGTCCAACACATTATAGAAAGGAACGTCCCTACCAAATTTGAAGCAAATCGGATAAAAAATGCGACCGCTAGAGTGCATACACACATATATATATATGTCTATATATATATATATATATATATATATATATATATATCAAATTTTGAACGACCCCCCAAAACGTTTTTAGGGGGTCACGTTAGGAACTTCTATGGTGGTATCGGGCTTAAGTTTCACCGTGCGGGTCATGCTAATAGTTCAATTTCCAAAGGAAATTCACTAATAATATATTTATGTTCAAGTTTAAAAGAGAATCTAAACATTATTTAAAGTCTAAACCACCTTGAGACTATTATATCAAAACGTTTAAAAATGCCACTGGCGTAGATAGACACAAAACAAAGATAGTTACAAAATACTGATTATAAAATACGTATTTTAGAATAAAACACACACTAGTATACATAGGTATCTGTCCCCGTTCCTTATTGTGAAGTCTTACAAGGAAAGAGTATATTTTACTTGAACAATGATTAATTAAATGAAAGTATGCTAACTGTATGCACAATTGTATTAACCTTAATTTGTTTGGTCTTTTGCAGTTTTTGATATCAGTATGTCAGCATTGTTATTTAATTTTAAATATAGATAGTATGGTTAATATGTGAATCGTTATTCTAAAATAACAGAGAGGTTTTACAGAGCGAGACTTCCGAGACAGCCCGTGTTCGTGGCATTACGGTTTCAATATTTCTTACTACAAAGAGGATTTCTTACTTCAGTATCGTATCAATATTGCCTTCGGTATTGAATTATGTCTTTAATGTTGCGAGCAGAACTGTACCTTCCCTTATTCCCCGCTAAATCAATTTATTGAATAAAATAATTGTACTTTTGTAATAACGGAGTCCTACACCAAGTGTAATCGATTAAAAACTTGATTTTTTTTGTTAATGGAATTAAAGTAAAAAAATACTCTTTCCTCTGTTTGGATTAAAGTCATCGTAACAATACGGAAATCCAAAATGTAAACTTACGTTTTAGTTTAATAGCTTAGATTTGTAGTTGCATTTGTCCAGTGTGGAATTAATCTAAGACAAACAAAACTATAGTTTACTCTTACCGTTTAGTAATCACAATATGGTTGATAGGAGGGTAAATCCTAACTAAACATTAAATAATAACCAATGGCATAAATAAATAAAGACAAATTCATTTTAGTACTTATATTTACAACAGTGATTGTTTATCGATACGTGAAAACTGATTGCCAATCAACGTGGAATAAATTGACCTAACAATTTATATTTTAGTTTTGCTTTAAGGCATTTTTTTAACTAGTAATTTCATTTAATGAATTTAGGGGATATAAACGTCTAATTTATTTAACAAATATAGAAATTAGCTTGAATAAAACACATTCACTTAATCACGGTTTATACGCAGACGGAACTAGAGGGTATTTTAAGGCTAATATATCAATCCTCTGGATAACAATGTGTAATTTATGTAAAATAGACCTCGGTGGAAATTATTTTGTTGTCTACAATTAATACAATACAAATATACACATAATAAATATGAAAATTACTGTTTTACACCGTGGAAACTACCGGTGGTAAAATTAATCCCTCCATTAAATGAAGATACTTTGTTTGCACTTTCAATCAAATGGCCCATTAGCGATGATGAACCGCATCAGGTTGATCAACGTTGTATCGGTGTGAAAATGGATCGTGAAACAGCACGCGGTTCATGTGGAATAGAAGCTTTGTGCGAGGTACCATATAGTTTACAGGAAATTATAAGTTTTGAGTTTTTTCAGGGAATCTCGGTGCGTGTACGGGTCGATGAGTGAAGATAACAAGTGTAAGATGGTTAATTTGTTGTATAAAGGATATTAATATATATATATATATACACAATCATCTAAAGCAAGAATATATTATTTGAATTTTAGTTTTACTTTTTTTTTTATTCATGGGGTGCACATAATTAGCTGTTGTGTTGCATGCAATATTTTGAAATTAAATACCAGGTACCAGATGTAATACAAAAATATCGCGGAGTATACCTTCACGTGGAATTGTTTTATTGCGTGTTGTCCCGAAGCAACCAAACTTACTGTTACGAATGTCGTCATATATGTCAATCTTGCTTGGATAAGGTCTTAACATTTATGTTTCAACAAGCTTAATGTTTATTATATAACAAGTTTCAACTACGTTTTACAGATTAATACGACTGTTTTATAAGTCTTTAGAAGGAAATAATATTTAATTTTTCTTCATAACTCATAAATGTTTGTATAAATTATAAACGAGTTCGCACGCAGCACGCTGACGTGAGGGAAGTGAATTTCCACATAAAAAACTATGAAAACTCAAAATCAGTTAAAAACATACAATTATTCCAATTTTTATTCAAATCTGAAAATATTGATTTGTTGGCTGTTTTGATGCTCCTGGTTCTATTTACCTGCAATGCTGGGAATGCGCATTATAAGGTTAGGAGAAGGTCCAGTCAGGCTTTAAAGTAGGCGTGAGGTTGTTGGGGATGATAAAAGTACACCAACAAATGAATAACAGGCTTTTCTAAAGTAAAACCCCCATAAGACAACGTACTGTGTTTGGTCAATACACATTTTCTTTAATAACTCGGTAAATATATATGCTAGAATGTCGAGAGAGGGCTTAAAAGTTTTGCCACACTAATTCCCACCGTTTTTCATTTGTTAATTTCACATCCGGGGCTTTTCTGACCCAAAAACTCAAATTTCTAAATTTAAAATCCCCAAAAAAGGGAGTTAGAGTTTTCCGATTGTTTTGCACAACGAACGTGTCCAACTGATTAAAAAAAGTAATGTCCCTACCAAATTTGAAGTAAATCGGACAAAAAATGCGACCGCTAGAGTGCATACATATATATATATATATATATATATATATATATATATATAACATTTTGAACGAACCCCCAAAACGTGTTCAGGGGGTCACATTAGGAACTTCTATGGTGGTCCCGGGCTTAAGTTTCACCGTGCAGGTCATGCTAATAGTTCACTTTCCATAGGAAATTCACTAACGAGAACATCATATTGAGTCCCTAAGGGGAAAAAATGGAAATTGTTTTTATTTCACACAGTTTATTGTTGTTTGTAAAATAGTGTATCACAGGTATGCTTATTTTTTATTAGCATAGTATTTTTTATGATTAAGAAGCAAGATTAAAGATAACATCAAGTATATAATGTGATTTTCGTTAACTATACCCACCAGTCGGGCACTTTTGATAATTCATAAAAACGGTCTATTCTGGTCTTTATCGGTAATTGTATTTGTTAACTAAACAACAAATTTAAGAACTTTAATTCATCGTATAATTGATTTAATAAATATTCTCAATAACGGGAATTGGCGAATAGTAATGAGTCCACCATAATAATTATAAATTCCCAAACCAATAAACATTTCTGTTTAAACCCTAGCCAGTTGTTATATTCTAGTATTGCCACATATTAATGAGAAAATAAAAATTCTTCACAGTTTAGGAAATTGCATAAATAAAAGAAAAATGGTATATTTAAATGATAACGTTGCGTCGTACATTACTAAAAAGTATGGATGGAGGTAGACAAGCGTTGTTATGTGTAGTGGAATTGCCAGCAAGAGGATGTACAAGTCTTTCGACATTTATTCATTAGAAATAATGTTTATAAAAAATTTTAAGTTTTAAAGTTACAATTTTAATCTGGAATTCGTACGTGATAACAGAAGTCTACAAATATATTTTGTTATATAATTAGTTTCGGATATTTCTTAGGCAGAGGCTACGTACACGTCCGACGTGAGCCGCTACTGTTCACGTCCGTTTAAAATAATGCACCGTACGTTACTTTTCCTGTGATTTTTAAAACAAATTGAGAACCAGAAAACATCCTAACCTAACCTAACGTAACCTAACCTAACGTAACCTAACCTAACGTAATCTAACCTAACCTAACCTAAGCGGTAGCTAAGTGAATTTGCCCTTACATTGAACGTGTACGTAGTCACTTCGTATTTCTTAAGAGTCATGACTGTATATGAACTTCTAAGAAAAACAAATACAGTACACTCAGATAATCTGTGAGCCTTCTTTGTTGCTCAAGAAGACACGAATTGCTGAATACAAATATAAAAAATACATGAAATAAAGATTTAGGTTTTCAATAAAATGTTGGAAATGTGGTTTTAAAATCCTCTTATGTGTTTACAGTAAATACCAACCGGTAAAAAATGCCGGATCAGGTAAGAATTCATATTTAAAATTGAAAGCAAAGTATTCCACAACAGTTATTTTTCAATTGGTTCACCGCAGATAATCAAATGTTAAACAAACTGGATTATTCCGTTTCGCTGGCAGGAGTTGTATCTTTGTTACTCGGAAAAAGCTAATAGTATTTGTGTTAACTGTACACAGTGGCAACCATCAAACTGATGCTCCATTTAGAGCTAGTTTAAATTACAATATTTTGTGGATAGTAACTAAACATTATTATACCTTTTTCATATTTATTTAGCGAGTTCTTAGAATTATTGAAATAATAATATTGTATTCTCACTTAGTTTGAAATAGAAATATTTTATTCTACGATGGCCTTTTGGTGCAAATCAGTTGCTTTAAATGTGTATATTTATGGCGAACTCTGTTTTGAATCGTTTTTAAGTTTAAGCATTCGATTTTTACTACAATTTAAGATTATTAATTTAAATGCTAAATTATTTTTTATGTGAATCCAAGAAACGCATGTAACACGGTTATCCGTGTGAGTTAGTTAGTTTTCAACTTATTTTATTTTAAATATATAAGTTAAGTTGTCGTCAAAAACCTAATCATTTGTTTGTTTGTTAGTTTTGTTACATTAAAATATATTCAAATGTTATTAATTATCTAAATAATTTTTTCCTCCCAGTTTGGTAGTTGTTTAACACGATTAGTAGATACCAAAAATACTCACCAGGTTAACGTCAAGTAGTGTACATACGTTGTTTATTTATGTACGTTTAGTTTATATATACTAAATTTTGTTTAACACTTCACACACTGTTATATTTATTCTCATCAAGTGTAATATTGTAGTCTATAAGGGAAAATTCAGAAGGGGATTAATTTTATGTGTTGATTTACCTCACATGATTAGAATTTTTACTTTTTTCAAATATTTGTATACATGTATTGTAATACAAATCATTTTATGTTTTCTTTTTAAAAGGTTGATTTAAAATTTGCCTCTAAGATGACGGAAACCTGTTGTGTTCGATTTGTCCTTGCATCGAAGGATCACCTATATCTTTTAACCAAGCAGATTTCTCTCTAAAACCTAAAGCCAGTGCAGTATTTTTTTCATAATCTGCTTTAATGTGATTTTTTAACAGAGCATTACATTATCTGTCAAGTTTCTAAAGATGGGTGTAAGATTATTCCCATTGTGTTGTTTGATTTAACTAATGTGGAATTAAAAATAAATGTTAAAAAGATGTGGATATTAATTTCAGTAAAAATCACATTTTGTACATAAGGCGGACTTGTTAGTGAATTTCCTTTGGAAAGTGAACTATTAGCATGACCCGCACGGTGAAACTTAAGCCCGGGACCACCATAGAAGTTCCTAACAAGACCCCCTGAACACGTTTTGGGGGGTCGTTCCAAATTTTATATATATATAGATATATATATATATGTGTGTGTGTTTGCACTCTAGCGGTCGCATTTGTTGTCCGATTTACTTCAAATTTAGTAGGGACGTTCTTTTCTGTAATCAGTTGGACAAGTTCGTTGGGCAAAACAATCGGAAAACTATAAACCCATTTTTTTGGGGATTAATCTTTCAAATTTCGAGTTTTTGGGCCCAAGAAGGGTCATAAAAGCCTCAGACGTAAAACCAATGCATGTAAAAAGATGGGAATTGGCGAGGCGAAAGTTTTAAGCCCTCTCTCGTCATTCTAGCGTAAATATTTACCGAGTTATTAAAGAAAATGTGTATCGACTAAACACAGTACGTTGTCTTATGGGGCTTTTACACGAGAAAAGCCTGTTATTCCTGTGTTAGAGTACTTTTATCATCCCCAGCAACCTCACGCCTACTTTGAAGCCTGTCTGGACCTTCTCCTAACCTTATAATGCGCAAAATTGTATTCCCAGCTTTGCAAGTAAATGAAACCAGGAGTATCAGAACAGCCAAAAAATCAATGTTTTCAGATTTCAATAAAAATTTGACAAATGTATGTTTTTACACTTATTTTGAGTTTTAAAAGTTTTTATGTGGAAATTCACTTCCCTCACCTCACCGTGCTGCGTGCGAACTGGTTTTATTTTGTACTATCTGATTATTTGATGTGTCTCTTATAATTTGAATTCATACTGCATTACATTTTCGAGAAAAATAAATAAATATTTGTGTTACAATGTAGTTTGTTTACAAAATGACATGAGAATGACATGCCGATATAACTGGTGTAATGTCATGACTAATACGTATAACGATAACAGGTATAATGTCTTGTATTGAATATTTATAAAAAAGGATGTTGGTTTTTTGTTTGTAATATATATTTGAAGTTTATGGACTCGGACACCGTTGGACCGTTAGCCATGACACTTGGAAAAACTTGTAAAATTTCATAGAGAAGGTTTTTAAGCCATCCATTTCGTCCTAACTCAATTGGGTTCCTCCCAAGAGGCCCAAAAGGGTTCCCATATAAACCTTATGGAAAGGTATTGTTTATTACATAAAAGCTAATGACATGTTTACTTGAACAGGTGATCTTGGTGATATTGGTTTTACTCGGTAATAGTCAAAGGTTTTAGTTGGTAATAGTCAAAGGTATGATAACGTCTGCCGGGTAACAGCTAGATGACTATAAAAAGACTGGTAATTTTCAAATTTCATCTCTATAATATCTTGATGAGTGCGAACCTGATTAATTGTGTAGCGTAGTGTATGATTTGATTTATCACGCATCAAGTTCTACAACACTCCCTCAATCACTTAGAGATAATGCTATTATAAGGTGTGGGATGGTATGAAAATGATGTTAATGTATAAAAACTAAGTAACAAATTTCAACGTCACTTATTTTATCCAACATACTTACCTGTTGCCCTATGCGTTTTTTATATTAGTGTTTGTTTAGGAAAACACTAATTTATAGACCGATTTACGATATAGATTGCGTATAAATTAAATTTGATCCCTATTGGGTCTGTAACTTTATGTAATGTAACAGATATGTTATACTCTATTTACTGCCATGGGAAGATATTATTTTAAGCGAAAGGTTCTTAGGCAATATCTCCTATACTCTTATATGAGCAATGTTTGCTTGATTGTTTGGTTGGTTGGTTGGTTGGTTGCACAATTATCTCGAAAACAGCTCCGAGGATTTCCTTTTAATTTTGGAAATAACTAAGATATGGTATAAAAATATGTTCTAGACAAGTCTCATCCCCAGTAAAATCAAATAATGTTAAAAAACTAAATTGAAAAGTTGAACAAAATTACCATTGGTCTTATGGAGTTTCAAATCAAAACAAAAGAATTGTAACAGCTGTTCGTAGTCAATCAGGGTACTGTCAGAGTTAAAGATTAAAAGATTTCAGTGAAGATTACATATATAGAGTAGTAAAATAAATCAAAGGGACATTGAGCTATAAATAACAACTGGAGTGACCTTAAAAATGTAGAAAAGAGGCAAATGAGTTATGAACATGTGATTATCAGTAGGGAGAAGTGGTGAAATATTACTCCAAACATCTAACCAAACTGAGTGGCCTTCCCCCGAGCAAAGCTCGGCCCCCAGGTACTTAAATTGAAATGTTTTAAAGTCATACTTGACTTTTCTTTGTTTCAGTTGAGGTGCTATTATGTAACGCTACAGCTGATTTTATATACAAAGTTCTGGCTCTTGCAGAGGTTCGCAAGGACGTTCCATTTTTCGAATTAAAATATTTAAAATGTTAAAAAGCGTAAGTTAGGCATTTATCGTATTTTGATAAAGTTCATACATTCAAAACTAAGTATATTGCTGATTAAAAATTTAGTTGATAATATATTTTACTGAGCTCTTTGTCTTTCAAGTTCTTTGGCATATGAATGCAAAACTTTCTAGACCACCTTGTTATAAATCACTGTTAATTTGTTTGTGTTTTTAGTTTTGTAACATTATATGATCCCCTAGACAAATTATTCGAGTTTTTTTGCTGTACATTCTTATATATACAATTTCAGTTTATTTAAATGGTTAAAATTGAACCACAATACCAATAACTTATTTGCAGTTATTTTTTACGTAACTAAAGTAATAACTGTCGACCAAGGTAGTGTTTGTTATGGCGGATGTCGGTGTATTTACTGTAATCGTTGTTTATTATTACTAGCCATTGTTGGGAAATTAAATGTTCAGTTAGTTATATCGTAAACTTTTGTAATAAAGGCACACAAATTTGATTTATTCACTGGCGAAAGTAGTTAGGGAAAAGCAAAAAGAACAAATAAATTTATACTCAATAATGTGTTAACAAAACAATTGATTATATATTTTGCTAAAACCATTTAAGTCAAAGAATCAGGGCATAAATTAAAAAAATCAAATAGCACAAACAACTCCAAACTTGTAACGCACTTTTTGTGACAATTTTAATACTCAGGCTCTAATGAAAATGTTTTGGAAAAACCCGGACATCAAAATAAAACAGACTTAAGACAGGCAGGCACCTCCCGAGTCCAATTATGATATACTGGGGGACAGTTAGTTAATATTTCTTACTACAGCAGAACTACTTATAAAATTACAAAACCTGCTGTGTTTCTTCTGCTGCTGTACAAGGTGCGTGACGGGTCTCCAGGCCGGGGTCATCAGTTACTCGGTGACGGTGTGACATTTGTCTTGCACATGTCTCCAGTCACTTCCGCCTTCTGGGAAATGGGATCCCACCCTTAAATGATCACCCACCGAACTTTCTTTGTCAACCTGACTGAAATATATTTACTTAATGTATTTTTTGAAATTTAAAAAATATATTTAAACTTGTACACATTATTTATTGTTTGCCTTCGACGACTTTGGGATGATTGGGTAAGAAATAATAGGTGTTAAGTTCTGCTCAATGCAATTTTATTGCAAACTATGACCAGCTGATTTTAAGCCTTTACAAAATTTGGAAGGTTGTTTTTTGTCGTAACGTGCCCAACAAATAAGGGAACTCAACGTAAAGATAAATTTATTTACTCTAATTAATCTACTTCTTCAAAAATATTTTGAGGGCTTCGTCCTTTTTTGGATAATCAGTATGTATAAATAGTTTGTTAGAACTATGACAACATTGTTTAAGAACATAACTAGTTGCCCGTCGCGGCTTCGCTCGCGATCACAATTTTATGTTTGAGAAGTTAGTTAACATTTATTTATTAAAGCACCTACGGTTGCTCGAGAAGCCAGTCAGTTTGTTAAAAACAAACCTAGAGTCTGTTAAAATCATGCCTAGAGTTCATATATTCGGTTTCTCTCCAAGGCGAGCACATTTGTTTTGCTTACTTGATCGATTATTAGTGAATTTCCTATGGAAAGTGAACTATTAGCATGACCCGCACGGTGAAACTTAAGCCCGGGACCACCATAGAAGTTCCTAACGAGACCCCCTGAAAATTTTGAAGGACCCCCCAAAACGTGTTCAGGGGGTCACGTTAGGAACTTCTATGGTGGTCCCGGGTGCATACACATATATATATATATATATATATGTGTATGCACTCTAGCGGTCGCATTTTTTGTCCGATTTACTTCAAATTTGGTAGGGACGTTCCTTTCTATAATCTGTTGGACAAGTTCGTTGGGCAAAACAATCGAAAAACTCTAAACCCATTTTTTGGGGATTAATCTTTCAAATTTCGAGTTTTTGGGCCCAAAAAGGGTCAGAAAAGCCCCAGATGTAAAATTAATGCATGTAAAAAAATGGGAATTAGAGAGACGAAAGTTTTAAGCCCTCTCTCGTCATTCTAGCATAAATATTTACTGAGTTATTAAAGAAAATGTGTATCGGCTAAACACAGTACGTTGTCTTATGGGGGTTTTACACTAGAAAAGCCTGTCATTCCTTTGTTAAAGTACTTTTATTATCCCCAGCAACCTCACGCCTACTTTCAAGCCTGTCTGGACCTTCTCCTAACCTTATAATGCGCAAAATTGTATTCCCAGCTTTGCAAGTAAATGAAACCATGAGTATCAGAACAGCCAAAAAAATCAATGTTTTCAGATTTCAATAAAAATTGGACAAATGTATGTTTTTACACTGATTTTGAGTTTTAAAACTTTTTATGTGGAAATTCACTTCCCTCACGTCAGCGTGCTGCGTGCGAACTCGTTTTCATTTTGGATATGTCGCTTTATATTCAATCTTCAGATGTAATGGTTCTTACGATATATAAATAACCTAATCATGTATATTTAAATTTAAATGTAAATTTGGTTCTAATCACTATTCTTACAAAAATCACATGCACTTGACCAAGTAAGTGTTATTTTTAAAATCGAATGGTTGATTTTGAACAGCTGTTACGATTCTTTTGTTTTTATTTACATATTTTAACTATAACCTTAATATTACTTTTTAAAATAATTTTCTATACAAAACAATATTTTTCAATGTATGAGGCTTGATTAGCAACATTAAATAAACCATAAATTCGATGGCTCTAACGCTAGGAGAGCCCTAAAGTAAACTATATTCCTAACAGAAGTATGCTCAATCGGTCCAGTTAACTACTAACGTCAGTGATGATTAAATTAAAGTTTTAAAGACCGACGGAGCAGATAAGTCCCAAAGGACATACGGGACGGAAATTATAGGCCTGTTTCTGATTGTAGTGCATTGTCTGCTGTCAAATATTTGCTCAATCGGTCTCGGAAGTATATGATTAACATGTAAATGCTGAAGGTCATTAGAGCCGAGCCTCATTGGAACGGAACTAAGCTTACAACTGTTTTTTTATGGAGGTAGATGGTGGACACATCAAATACTCAGCATTATAATCACAATGACTACTGAGACAAATCCAGCTTTAATACCATTTTGCAAGGGCTTATGTGTTGTGCACCCAATGTTTCACTGCCGTGCCGTTTTTTGATATGGTTTAGTATACCTATGTAGAGTAGTAAAGCTGACGATTTTCTTCCGTTCTGTGATATAAAAATTAGCTAATTTGCTCATTGGAACAAATATGGTGCATTCTGTAGTGAAAGGTTGAGTAACCTGGACCCTTAAGATCTACTTTATAGCAGTGCGAACAAAGGGGCAAAACACTAAGGACGAAATAAGATTTCAAACAGCCTAAACGTTTCCTTCTCCACACAAAAATGGGAACAATTTTGTATTTAATTCACATTTTTTTTCGAACCGCGGAACAAACATGGTCTATAAAAAGACAGACGGATAAAAAAATTTTAAACGCCGTCAATTTAAATATCTCCCTCGGCTGCATTCAACATTTTAATGCTCAAAGCGATGTAGAAAAAAACAAATTGTTTTAAAATAGATGATTACATTCCTATCTGTAACACATGGTATTACTAATAACCTGTCCGTAATGTATTAACAGCTGCAATTCAAGTAAAATTGTTCCCCATGTTAATCTTAAGGGCAATAAACTAACTTTGAGGGCAGCCCGTGCCCTTCAGATTGGAAATATCGATAAATGAAAATCATGCACAACTTAAAGTTAGGACGAATATTTTGGTACCTCAATTGCCAAAATCGGTTCAGCAATAACGGAATAGTTCTCTTAACAAAAATCGCTTTAGCGTATTAATATATCAGATTTACAATACTATCAGCTGAGTAACTAAATAAATTGTAACTCCATAATAGTAACATTGAACCTTTAAAAGCTCGTGAGGCAAAGCCCCGTGGTCGAAGGTTAATGGAAACCCCAAAAGGCACATATAGGGGTTAAGAGCTGTCGATTGATACCAAATATGTATATTAAATAATAGTTTTAGGGGTCGAAAATTGCCGAACAAAAATCGAGAAATTCTTTTAATAAAATAGAAGATCATATTTTGGCGTACTGATTTTGTTACTGATGACTTATAAAATGGTGTAGGGTAGACTAAGAACCAACCAGCAGTGTACGAGGTTTTAAATAATTATAAATATTTGTCCTAGGGTCTTGAATCAATAAATACAATGCTTAACGCGAACGGAATTGTCATCATTGTAGTGTTTAACGTTATTGTTGTACTTTTTCGGTATATTGTACAATATCTTCCACGCTTTGTTTTGAGTTCACATCGTACACAGGAAAGTAAAGCGGATTAGTGAGAAACGCGTTGTCTGTAAGAGGCTTATTGTTGGGTTGCCCTTTATTGTGAACTATTTCCAAAGTTTATTTTACCTCTTCTGTTTATTATTTTCTAAAAAAGACCACACAACCATTTTGGTTTAATTCAAAAATGGTTGGAAAAACGTCATGACAGCGGCACCCGTCTATGCACACATTTACTGTATTTATAGGCTAATAAAATGTAGTTATTATGTGTTAATGTATGCGCAATATTACTGCATGAAAGTCAATTAACTTACTGTGTGATCAGATCAAGTCCGATGTCATGGTTAGCCACCTTATCTCTATTTATATTATCGTGATATATTAATAACCTCTTGTAATCTGAGATTCACCAGATCTACCCTGAGCGAAATATTTTGCTTCTGTTGGTCATTGGGGTGTGTATTTATTAATGACCTTTAATACAAATAATCAAACAGTAGTCAGTAAGAAAGCTACACAAAGCATTTCACTCATTACACTCATGACGGCAACGTATGACAGCTTGGAAAAGAGTGGATATGTTTTATTCTATTGGAAAATAAGAAAATAGAAATATTTACATTTTGGGGATTTACTCGAATTTTTTTATTGCGTCGCTTCAAAAGTATTAAAATGATGAGCAAACTTCTATATTGTTTCAAAGTATTCACTTTTTGAAAATATTATACAATTCTGTAATTGTTTAGTTATAATTAAGTATTTAAGTACAAATTGGTAACTAAAGGTGCCGTATACTATAACATTATAAATTATAGCTTAAATGAGTGCTTGCACAAGAAATATAAATATTTGGAATATTTGGTATAACTTATTTAGCTCTTGAATTTTTATAACTAATCTATTTATGAATTGGGACTTCAAACAAGAAGTGCAAATACGATTCCATATGCTTGAACAAAAGGGAAAAATACCCCCGTCCCAGCAAACCTGCGTACTCAGCAAATTTACAATGCATTTATATGTTTTTATATGTTTTTTATTTACAATAACCTTTTTCCCTTAAGATTAACATGGGGATTTTATGAGCAGGTTTTTTGGATTTTTTCCGCAACCACTTAACCTAGTTTTTTACATTATTCGACTTTTCCTTGGAGAAAAACTTGTCTAGAACTTATTTTTATCCCAGAAATTAGCGATTTACAATTTTTAAGCATATTATTGGAGCCGTTTTTGGGGTCATAGTTGCAAGCAAGCAAGTAAGCAATCAGACAGCACTTGTATTACAGTATAGGATACGTACCGAAGAAGAGACCAACGTTTGTACAAGTATTTTGCTATATATTAAGCAAAATTACCTGGGGGCCGAGCTTTGCTCGGGGGAAGGCCGGTCAGTTTGTTTAGATGACTCGGAGTAATATTTCACCACATCCCCCTACTGATAATCAGATTTGTACAACTCATTTGCCTCTTTTCTAAATTTGTAAGGTCCCTCGAGTTGTTCTTTATAGCTCAATGTCCCTTTGATTTATTTTACTTCTCTATATATGTAATCTTCACTTAAATATTTTAATCTCTGCTCTCAGGAAACCACATGTTAATAATCATAAACAACATGAGTATTACTTTGACATTTCCCTGGTTGATTATGAACAGCTGTTACAATTCTTTTGTTTTTATTTGAAACTCCATAAGCCCAATGTTAATTTGTTTAACTTTTCATTTTAGTTTTTTTACATTATTTGATTTTTCCTGGGGATGAGGCCTGCCTAGAACTTATTTTTATCCCAGAAATTAGTTATTTCGAACATTTGAAGGACATCGTTGGAGCCGTTTTTGAGATCAGTGTCGCAAGCAAGCAAGCAAGCAAGCAAGCAAACCTTACTCATATTAGAGTATAGGATAGGATAAAGCGATATAGAAAGAGCTGATTCGCGCCCAGCTGACCAGTGCTGCCATAGTTATCCCAGACATGTTGCTACCTGTTATTACGCCACGATCTAATTACTAAACCCCAATATCGGAAATTGGTTTTTAACGTTGCGTCGGCCCAATTATATCACGCAACTTTGATTTATTTGGTAATTAATTAGCAAAAGTAGATCACTCTGTGTTTATACAGATTAGGCTGTGTTGTTCAATTAGACTTAATTTATTTGTGAAAAGAGCTTTGACACTTTATTACTATTTTTATATGACTGAGTAATAAGAAACATTTTGTATTTCGTTCTAGGATTTTTACAGTAAATATTAAGTGTAGGTGTCGAACATTTAAATATAATAGTGCAGTGCAAAATCTCCCTTTTAAAACATAATTTTGAGTTCATAAATATTCAAAAATAATGTGAGAAAATTACAGATTATTAGGGAAAGCTTTTGAGTAAGATTGTTCTTCCTGGTCTTGTGAAGATTGTCACTCTAAACCTCCATTAGTATATTGTTTAGTTAAAAACACATTTTTAAATTCCCTCATAATAGTTATGAGGCACAAATGTTGAACTAATTGTTTAAAATTTCATCTCCCTGTAAACTGTAATATTCGAAAAAGCCCTGAGAATATGCAAACTGAAGGTTGTAATTATTCATTTAAATTGTTACGTCAAAAAATGTCTTTTAGCCGAGTATTATTTTAATATTATACTTTTTACATATTATTAAAATAACCTAATGCACTTACACTTCCCCTCCCCTTACTATTCACCCTTTCCTACCACTGTTTCGGTGCCCTGCTACTGGGGTAACGGGTGAATATTGGTCCGGGTGATGTCAGGTTTTTTTTCGTCTTACATTTAAATGATTAATCTCTAGTAAGATGGGCTTTACCTCTCGCCTCTTATTGGTCAAAACTGACCTTGTCAACTGCCTTGCTCATAGACCCTATAGGTTTCGCCCTTGAAAATTACCAGGTGGAATACCCGTTATATTTATTCAATAAGGTACAAATAGTTTGCGTTTTTCCTGTTGGAAATGTATACTTATTTTGTTTAGCAATTTATCAGCCCCATAAACATCTCTAAGCTCTATTATAAGAAATTTACTAATTTTTTCAACATGAAAAGTCTTCGATGGCTTGTAAATTTATATTTATCTCTAAAATAAAAAGTGAAACAACATATTACACGCCCAAGACTAACAGTAATACAGGTTATATACTTAAAAATTCAATAATTATATTATAATTTGTAAGTCGACATATTCTTTTTTTAATTATATTTACTTATATTAGAGAGTTTTTTTGTTTGTTTGAATGAAACCATTTGGGATAGGTTTAACTAAAATGTTTTATTGCTTAACTGTGTAACTGAAAATATTGTTTGTAGAACTGGCGCTCTCTCATTTATGCAACAGCACGCCCTGTTTCATAAATTGAAAGAAACAAATTTGTACTTTTATTTAACCGACCTCAAAACAGCAAACAGCAAAAAAAGAACAACATTCCAACAATGCAAACCAAAACGGAGCGAATGTTATAAAGGCAGTAGGAATGCCAACCTATGAATCTGCATTGATTTTAAACCGTTACATATGGTTTATGGATGTATACATCTTTTACACTTGTAAACTAGGTTGCGTTTAAAATAATCTGTATTTTTTATTCAAATCTGTCCAGTAAATAATTATTTAGGCCTATTATATTATATCATTATTTAAATTATATAAAGGCCTACGTTTTAGCCACGGATGGAAATCAGCTCACGGTTTATTCCAAGCCTTGGAAGAGCACCCCCCTCCCCTCACGGCAGCAGCTTGTTTGTGATTACATAGTCATATCCTCTCCCAGTCTGATCGCACGGCTCTGCAGAAATGCTGCTCCTCCACACCTCCTTCCGTGCTCTCTCATCGTCATACCGGTTGCAATAAAAATACGTTCTATGTTTGATTTCTGAACGATTTTGTGAAGTAATTAAGGGCTCTGCCCCACTGACCTTTAATATAATCATCACACACTACTCAACCAACAGAGCTGAAATTTGGTACTTTAAAGGACATCAGCAACAACATTACTGCCCAAAAGGGGAGTCATGGTGCTGTTCTCTAGAGATTTCATTCAGACATTTTGTGAGCTTGAGTCATGGGGGGACGAGATCTATGCCTCTCTAAATAGATCTTTAATGTAGCCAACTACTGAGTGTCTCAACTTAACAGTAAATAAGAAAATTATTTTTGGATAAGTTTAAGGGGTTGAGGAGTTTTTTAGGTACTTTTAAAAGTTGGGATCAGGACAATGGAAAACAGGAGGTCTCATAACATCCCTCCTTCTATCAACGAATAACAGGAACTACTGATTTACAGTTTTTACCTGAGGTTCATAAAGAGATTAATTTAGAAAACAGAGATCAAAATAAAGGTGATGTATCTATTCCAAAGCGAGGAACGGGTGTGTCAGTTTGTTAACACCGTCCTTTTAACCAAGACCACGCCCTACTAATATTATAGTACTCGACCACGTCGGGAACTAATATTTATAGTAAAAGCAAATTGTTTTATTATTAAAATACTGAATTTTACCGCGCAGAAATGGCAAACCTAGTTTTCCAAGGCATAATTATATGTCATAAACAAACTCATTTTTTGAGCTAACTGGCTCTTACATTCCAAGCTTATTGAATTAGTAATCACTAAACCAAACTATATTTATAGGAATTATACTGGAAGACTATGAACCACAAAGGACTTTAGAAACGCTAACACACCTGAGTGATGCCCCGATGTGTAACAACTACCATAACGCATATTTTCAACTCAACTGGTCCAGGAGGTCGTAAGTGATTTTAGAACAGAGCTGACGACATATCGGCAAGCAGAAACATAACCTCTTACATAAAAGTATCGAAATACCTATGTAATCGTTATTGATGGCAGCATAGGTGTACATTAGTGGTCTACAGGTTGGCATGCGGGTCTACGTCACTAGAGACTACCCCGTACAACCATTGTGGAAGAGGAGTGGATAACTGACTTTGTAAGATCTAAGCTGTGTTCTGGGAGTCACGTTCTTGATGGTGCGATGTAATTGAAATAATGAAGCGGTATATTTACAAATTAAGGGGTTTTGAAATTATTTAAATTGAAATTCAAAAACTTGATCCCGTATTTTGTTGGTAGACTGTAAACTGTATTTGTCTTTATAATCAGTTGTACTGTGGCAAATTAATTGAAAGAAATTCTTTACCGAGTTTTCCTTTTGAGATAAGCACTTTTAATCACGGTAATCTAATGAATTCAAGACGTGTCACTTGCATTTAAAAGCCTTTTAAAAGTTAATCAAAACTGTTATTAGGAAAGTGAAATTCAAAAAAAGATTTAAAAACATATTCGGGACTATGCATCTAATGTTTACTTCAAAATTGTTTTTTGTATATGAATATTAACTATGCTCATTGCAACAACTAACAAATGTACAGTACAATGAATTCTATATCCTAAAATTATTTCGTGTAATTGAAATTTCGTGTATTTAAAAAGTGACAATCTTCATTGACCTTACAAAATCTAATGTTAAGCTCAGTCGGAAAATTATTAAGATATGCGATTAAATACGACTCACAACACTATCAAGGCGTTCGTATTTTTATTGCTTCTGGTATAACTGCAACAGTTTCTCAAGCAATGTTTTCATTTCATTATGTTTTCATTATGGGGATTTTACATCGGAAAAGGCTGTTTGTCATATATCTTGATGTAGTTTTATCACTCCTAAAACCCCCATACCGATTTTTGATCCTGATAGTACATCCTCATAAGCTTACAATGCACAACATTTCCATCCTAATACTGCGTTTAAATAAAACCAGGTGCATCAGAACAGCCAAAAAAACTGAATATTTTCCATTTTGCTAAAAATGTCACAAATCTTTGTTTAAACCAAATATTTGACATTTTAAAGTGTTCATTGGGAAAATTCACTTCCCTAACGTCAGCGTGCTGCGTGCGAACTCGTTTATTACTATATTATGTTTACCGTCATATGATTATTAATCTGTGTCTTTAATTTTATCACCATCAAAATACTTTTCTCATAATGTTCTGAATAAAAATGTACCTGATCTTTAATATGTGCTTAAAATAATACAATTTAAAGAGGAGTTTGGAAAAATGCCATTGCTTTTACAAACTATAGCACTTACTTATTCTAATAATGTGGAAATATCGTTACACATTTTAAGATATAATTTTCACCAGTTTTGACACGACCCCGAGTTTGAAAAACTTCCCATTTTTTTAACTCTCAACTAAACCCTCCTTGCTGTCTTTGAAATCATTATATCAACAAATGTATCAAGTCTGTTATGAGAGAACAATGCCACAGTGTAACTGAACATTGTATATTTAACAGCCAATTGTATAAGACAATCAACCAATCGGGACAATTGACTGTGCTGCCGCTCAACTAAAATTGGCTAACTGCAGATGTGTGCCCCGTATATTCAACCCGTATATGATTGTTTTAATCAAATCCGGAATGTATTTGACATTATGGCGCTCACCTTTCTATTACTGCGTAACGGCTGATTGTATTTACCACAATAACCGTAACCGCAACAATCATAAGACATAACAGTTTTAGAATTTCGTTAGTATAATTTTTATAACTTTTTGTTAATTTTAGTTTAGCCACAGTGATTACAGTGATTTTAGTTTACGCTTATTAATGTGCAATACCATATACCATACCTTACAGTTACTACATAAAACAGTTAAATTTATCTTTTTAAGTTCTGGTATTTTTGAAATTCTATGACAGCTGGTCGAGGGTAGTATTTACTATCGCTTAGTTTGTAATATACATAGTTATTGTTGGTTAGCCGTGTACATTTTAAGTAAAACCTTTTTATGTCATGCTAGAAAGTAAATTGCTAGTATTATTTACGATGAAGAATTTTGTTGCGATACTTGAGAATAAAAAACAAAATTGTCCATGTAAAAATTCAAATCACCATCAATCGGAATAACATGAATATAACTATTTAGCCTCCTTTGATTAATGTTAGTTTGTGTAACTTTATTTTCAATGAAACTGTGATACTAAAGTGAAAAATATGGCTAGGAGCGAGCGTTAGCGGGAAGGTTTTCATTTGGCAGATTGACGTTGAGCATCGTGAATATGTAGGAGCGAGCGTTTAGCGGGAAGGTTTTCATTTGGCAGATTGACGTTGAGCATCGTGAATATGTAGGAGCGAGCGTTTAGCGGGAAGGTTTTCATTTGGCAGATTGACGTTGAGCATCGTGAATATGTAGGAGTGAGCGTTTAGCGGGAAGGTTTTCATTTGGCAGATTGACGTTGGGCATCGTGAATATGTAGGAGCGAGTGTTTAGCGGGAAGGTTTTCATTTGGCAGATTGACGTTGGGCATCGTGAATATGTAGGAGCGAGCGTTTAGCGGGAAGGTTTTCATTTGGCAGATTGACGTTGAGCATCGTGAATATGTAGGAGCGAGCGTTTAGCGGGAAGGTTTTCATTTGGCAGATTGACGTTGAGCATCGTGAATATGTGACAGCCGCGTGCTTTGGCTATTGTGAAGTTGCCAATTTTGGATTATTTAAATACCTCGAATGATTCATAAAATACGTTTGGAATATGCTAATTCTCATCAAATCAACAAACAATAGCGATTTCTAACTTTTTAGCCTATTATGATATGTTGTCAACCAATACTAACTTACAATTAACAATTATTACAAACTCAGCTTAATGAACACAAAACCGTTTTTGCTGGTTATACGCAGCTTTAAAAGGGAAACTTTAAGTTTGTTATATTTATAAAATGTTCTTCAACACAATTCGGTATTGTACACGCTTCTGGTTAGTCCAAACAATACTTTCAAAATGGAAACAACATATTCTTGGAACTGTAAAAGCAACACTGTTTTTCGTGTAAACTGCAATAACTAAACATAAAAAGCCTCACCTATTACATCACCTATTATATGCCTCATCAGGTAAAAATGTTAGTAAAATTTAGAATTTTCTTTAAAAGTTTTTTGGTCAGAGTTCCAATTTATCTCAATTCAACATTGTAACCGATGCAGATTTAGGTAATTATAACAAATATAAGTGGAGTTTCCAAACTATTTTTGGAACCTTGAGCAACGTTTTCTTGGGGTCGAAACAAAAATGTTTCATTAACATAGGGCTTACCTGTTTCGCTCAGTTTTCAGTCTGTGTGTATGGATGTGTATAACTAGGAAGTACTTGAGGTACTGACTTGGAATCTGGCACTTATATTTCTTGTTTATAGCTAATTTTGTACTGACTGTGCCATTTTAGCTTTTGACGTTTCAATATGGCGGTAACTTCAATTATTTAAAGCTCAATATCTTAAAAAACGGCATTAAATAATTATCTAGATATTAAACAATGAGGAGTATTGAGCCAAAAAATATACAAATTTTAAAGTAGACTCAACTTATAGCTGCGCAATAGCAATTTTATGAGTAAAATTTAATTAAATTGAGTAAAAGTGAAGTTTGATTCTGGCTTATAAGTTGATTTGTTCATTGAGTTATGTATTAGCATACAAACTTTGGTATAAAATACTGGAAACTACCACTTCTTTACTACTAAATTTCAGATTTTTTACCTTGTTAAATTTTTCTATATACAAGATATTAAGATTTCAAAAAATATAACTGCTTCCATTTTGAAACAGGTAAAGATAGAAACGTCAAATTCAATAGCAAGTTGGCCCTCAACAAGTATAATTCACTTGCCAAAGTTCAACACAGTACCTGAAGTAGTACGGGTACGCTGTATTGAATACGAGTAAATATAGACGCACAGAAGGGAAACGGAGAGAGATAGACCCTATTATATGTTTATGTAACCATTTTGTGCCCCAAGAACAATTTTTAAACTTTCCGTTTTGAATTCGTAAGTACCAAGTTTCCGTTTAGAATTCGTAAACACCATGTTTATCTTCGTAACAAATATTGTTCATATTGGTGGTTGTCCTCTATAGAACTTTATTGACACTGAACCCTATTATGTGTGTTATAGTGTTCTATAATATTACATCGTGTTCTGTTTCCCAGAAGGGTTCTTGGGGCTTTACCTTCTACCGTTGTTAATATGTTGATGCACTGAACAGAAAATAACTAACTCCATTAGTCATGGTGACCGTTTATTTTGTGTCCCTTTCTAATTTGTTTCAGTTATTTTACAAAATTAATTATTGTAATTTCTACGTTTCGCTCATCGAAAAACTTTCTATGAACATCAGGTGAAAATCTACTAAGTTTCGAAGAAAAGTTAATGTTAATGAGTTTAAAGTAAATTTCCTGTTTGAGAAAACTCATTAACCTAATCTACTTTGCTAAGAAGCATCAACAAACTTCTCGTCCGGTGACGTTTTTTTGAAATCCAAAAACATCTGCTGAACAATAATTATACTAAAATGAAAATGTTTTATAGATTTTACTCTTTATTCCCCACTTTACTATGACGTTTTCTCCACAGTTTTTATTTTAGCTATAATGTTTACATACGCAATGATGGAATTAATATTAATATTTTTAACTTAGTCAATAGTTTCGTTCAAAGGCATAACTAATGATCCGATTACTTTACAAAATTTATTGAGTAGACGATACGTGTTGTTACAATTAAGAATGTTGTGTTGTGAGACAAAATTCATATTATCCTGTACAGTTACTTTAGAATTTTTGTATAAGTAGTTGAGATTTTAGTGATCGAAGTCAAGCCATTACTTTTATTTCTTCGTTCATAAAAACTTCAAGTGTAACTAAAACTAAGAAAACAATTTTTTTTAGATAAATAAAAATATATGTCCAAAACAAATTATTTTGTTTGGTTTGGAGGTATTTGGTAGTAAATCATTAAGACAGTATTAATAGCTTGTTTAAAATTTCGAAGGGTGACCCAGTCATAATAATAGGTCACACTTAAACACATTTTATATTACAAGTTTAGCTGCTGGGAAAGTGTAATTTATTTTAGTAGGTTACCTAAACTTTATTTTGTTTTATATTTTAAGTAGTTTAAGTATCCTATGGCCATAGGATCTATTTTAGTCTTTGTAGGATGTGTTTTATATGGCACAACTCCCTCCACCTCCCACTCTCACCTCCCCCCTCCCCATTCTGGCAGTAATGGTGGTATTTATTGTGTCATTTTCCCGCACAGTTTGATCCCAGAAAGGATCCCTAGTAATACCAACTCCCACAGAGATTTTCATCATCTTTGCAATTTATTTGAAACAGTTTAAAAAATAAATTTACATAAATTATAAATGTGATATAAGCAAATGCCACAACTTTAAAGACCTTGATTATGTTGTATCAGTGAAACATTTTGTTTTTGAATACTTAATTTAAAAAGTCAGATGTTTGTTAAGGACAATTAAGAAACAGAATTGTCGGAAATATGTAGCTTTATTAAAATTGAAGATAAGGAAAATAAAAATACACTAATTAAACAACAAATCCCACTCGTACATTAGAATATAGGGTTCATTTTAACGTTATTATGTGACAATGCCGTGGCCCGGTCGTTCGGATCCCACCTTAACTGTAGGTCCTTCTATCTGCAACACAAAAAAAGGAAAGGACTCCGAATCGAGGAGAACTATCCCTGTAATACTAATACACTGAGGGTTAGTGTTATCCTGCATTAATATACTGTAAATAAAAAATGTCAAATGACCCAGTCGCACAAAGGTTAATAATGGAGAAATCCCGCCGTGCATGCTGGTCATTATAGGTGCATATATTTGTAATTAAATCTACATTTTAAATAAATTTTTTTTGCGAAACACCAGAATAATAAGAAAATAAACTATTTAAACGATGACAAAGAATGAACGATAAATATATTTTGTAAAGCTACAGCAACATTAATTTAATAAAAGCCAATTGAATCTCTTTCACGATTTATTCGAAGTGGTCTTAAAGATTAAAAAAAGTAGCAGTAATTCAATCGAACATTTAAAACAAATAAGCTTTTGGAGGGGTTTTCGTTTGGTCTTTGTTAGGCCTCCACTCAAATGGTAACGCAATACCATCTCCTCTCTGATAATAACGCAATATATTTCGGATTATCGAACGTGAACAAAGCGCGAAGGAGTTTAGTGCTCAATTTGCCACAGAGCCTCACATATGTTCATATTTATATTAGTTTAGGAATAGTAGTTTATTAATATTAAAATAATTAGTATGGATAAATTACTGCTTGTGATAATATAATTTGACTTTAGAAAGGTCCTTTGTACCGTAATATTACGTTAGATAATTGTATTTTCTACGATATGTCTTTTCTAGAATGTCAATTAAATCCACTACCTCATTCACAATTCATTCGAAATATACTTTCCCGCAGTATTTGATCCCTAAAAGGATCCTCCGTAATACCACCTCCCTTAGGTCATTACAAGCTTTTTTAAATTCATAGTTTCATCTTTTAGTACGTAAGTCATTTTTAGAATGCTATTGCAAAACAAAACAAATTAACAATTGACCAACGATGAATTTGTTACACGTTAGTAACTAAGACAATGATTTAGGAGACCTAGGTGAAGTGATGTGATGTGAAGTGAAGTGATGTGATGTGATGTGAAGTGATGTGATATGATGTGATGTGAAGTGATGTGATGTGATATGAAGTGATGTGATGTGATGTGATGTGATGTGATGTGATGTGAAGTGATGTGATATGAAGTGATGTGATGTGATGTGAAGTGATGTGATGTGATGTGAAGTGATGTGAAGTGATGTGAAGTGATGTGATGTGAAGTGATGTGATGTGAAGTGATGTGATGTGAAGTGATGTGATGTGATGTGAAGTGATGTGATGCGATGTGATGTGATGCGATGTGATGCGATGTGATGTGATGCGATGTGATGTGATGTGAAGTGATGTGATGTGATGTGATGTGATGTGATGTGAAGTGATGTGATGTGATGTGAAGTGATGTGATGTGATGTGATGTGAAGTGATGTGATGTGATGTGAAGTGATGTGATGTGATGTGAAGTGAGGTGATGTGATGTGATCAGATGTGAAGTGATGTGATGTGATGTGATGTGATGTGATGTGATGTGATGTGAAGTGATGTGATGTGAAGTGATGTGATATGTGTTGTTTTTCTCATGACCAATCACGGAAACTTCACATTGAGAGGTGAGCGTTCTAGCTGCTATGATACTTAGCTAATCCGTCAAGTTATTTCTTACTATTTATACAGCTCATACTTACGTCAACTAACGAATAATAATTCATGTGACAACTCTCTGACAATCAGTGTAGCTAAAGAGTAATTGGACGTCATCTAATAAACTAAACGGCCAATTGTTTTGACGATTAACCAATCAGCACAATTGTGCTTGCGGCTGGTCAGCTAACTGACTCCGACTGCCCCCAGTTGGCGATTCCTAACTCGTTCATTTACTGTTATATTTACACATTATATTCACCTTGATTACAGGTCCACATGCGTCACTGTGTAGTTAAGGCTGGTAATAACGTCATAACAGTGCAAATATGTTCATAGTTTAATTGACGTTTATTTTACTTTACATATTGTTATGCACATGGATTTTAAACAGTATGTTATGTACGGTTAATTAAACATTAAAAGTGATAGATAAAGTGAAACAAATCCTTTACATTTTGGATTACTTGCTATCTTGCGTTTTGAAATTATAATATAAAATTCAAATTAAATGAGTGAATTAATATTGGTAAATGCTATGTGTGGTTGGATGGTTAATTTAATGTTGGATAAGATTCGTTAGCTATTTGTTGTAATTATTGTTGTTGTAATGCAAAGTTTTTTATTGATTAAACGTTGAATTAATTGTTGTAAATGCTCCTAACCTTTGAAATAGATAAAGTTATCAGTTATTACTTATTTTCATTAAAGGTCACATTAATTACTGAAGAGTGACAATGGGCATTTTAGAGAGTATAATAATTTATAATGGTGTATAATGGTGTTATAATGGTGGAAGTAAACCAACTAATCCAACTATTAATAATCATTAAACAAAACACAATACTTACCTTACTTGATAAATATTAAGAGGATAATTCATTTTACAGTGTTAAGAAAAAAATGTTGGGAGGAAACGTTTAGAGAAAAACATTCAATTCGGAGCAGAGTTGAAAGCATTCCCATGCAGTGTTCAGCACGGTCAGTTATGCAGATGTGGTGTTGTCCATTAATAAATTATAAAATTACTTGATGAAATATTTTGGATTTTTTGAATATAATGTTCTAATAATTGAGACCGATTTGTCTCGGTTTTAAACATGACAAAAAATGAAATACTGCTACAAAATTGTTTTAAAATTAATTCTAATATAACTGTACTTGTTGGGTTGTTGGCTTGTTGGGTTATTGGGTTGGATTGTTATTCCTTCTAGTCTGAGAATGTTTTCTACATTTCCACAAGTTTTAGCAATTTTAGAAAGCGTCCTGCAACCTTCGATCGCTCCGGTTTTCTGTTCTTCTGAGCTTAACATATATATAAAATACATAATCAATAGCTCTACCAAGTTATTCTGGGAGAAGTTCCTTTAAATTGGCAGCACTTGGATTAAACCCGTCCCTATATTACTCGTATTACCAATGAATCAAATCATAGTTGTAATCTAAATCCTAGTTTACAAAATGTAATTCCACTATATTGATTCGTTATGTAAATATCACTCTGCTAATGGATTCCATTTGTGAATTACTTCTTTTATTGGAATTATGTGAATTATACAAAAAATGTTCTTGATGTATTAGCATATTTTAGTTACTTGAGTACTTAGAGGAAATTTATCCCCAAATAAGATTTTAACATTAATTTTTTATTTGACAATTGGAGCGTACCAACAACCCTTTAACGTTTAATTACTCGCTTGTTTCAATGTTTTAATACGAATTTAAATTTGTTATGCCGTTAATGACTTTATTCTCCTTATTTATTATCCTGTGAAAATGTTCCATCTCAGTTTGAGTTTCGTTTTTAATTTCCTGTAGTTCCTACTAAATGTAGGTACTAATGTTGCGGTATAACAAACCGCAACATAAATTACATAAATACATAACATAACAAATTTGACAAATAACTAACTTAACTTAACTACCTGACTACTTAACTAACTTAACTTTGACTTTATAATTACATAACTTTGACATAAATTATATATAACAAACAAATATCAAGATTTCCGAAGGAAGTTTTCGTTGCTAGTGAGTGTTCCCAAACACAAGGAGAGACGACTGCCAGATATTCGACCCCTGCCTGTGTGGATGTTAATACAGTTGTAGAAATCAACAGACTCCATTATTCACGTGATATCGTTTGTCTTCCACCCTTCCATTGTTTTCGTCGTTTCTCTCTTACTCAGCTCCATTCTTCCAAGCTTTGAAAGTATTTGTATTCACCCAATTTTTCATCACACACCGTATTTGGAGTAACCCTTAATTATATAAGGGATGGTTATTTAATAATTTCCACTCCTAAATTATATTTGTACGTGAAAAATTCGTCTTACAACCATTATTCATTATTTGTACTATAATTTAATATATTTGTAGAATTTATTACATAAACTAATTAAACATTGTCCAACGATAAATTTAATACAAGTTAGTAACCAAGACAATCATTTAGGAGGCCTAGGCCTAGGTTGATAGTCACTTATTCTTTTGGATGTATTTTTCAGCCGAAGAAGGGAAGATTAAGTAGAACAGGAATGTAAAACAAGTTCAACAAGTACCTTAGCTAATTTTGGACCTTCTTACCCATATATCGAGCTGAATTGCCCTCTAAGGGCTAATTGGATGGAAATGCCTCCTATCACATGCCCCAAGGTAATTTCTACACTCGCAACCCCTGATTGCCCCATTTTGGGGGTTTTCTATTATGGTAGAACTGGCCTCACTTTATGACCTTACTCCTTTTAATCGTCACAATAAAGGCCACAAGAGAGAAAAAATCGACTATAGCCTCCCGATCTAAGCAGGTAAATCAGTCATTAATTATTTGTAATACTGGTGAACGTGGTTGGTTATTTGGCCTCAACCAGGAATCTCCGGAATTATACTGTAACAATAAGTGCAAACACATCTTAACTACCATTACAACCAGTGATACATCACAGTGTGCAACAATACACGTAATCTAGTGACCAGATAATATTAGGAAACTAGTCCACCAGGACTACGAGTATAGTTTTGGACTGACGCCAACGTGACTAATGAAAATTTATTTTTATATTATTTGCTTGAAAACGTTTGAGTTGTGTGAATTGTAAAATACTGTGTACTTAAAGTATTTTGTTTGTTATAGCTTACATGAAAAGTACAATTTTGATGTTTGTAAAGTCTTTTCCTGCACCGTTTCGTCGCCTCAAGGCTCTTTCTTCAGTAATGCCGCATCTCCTAGATCGTATTCTATACCGACACCATTACTGTGTTTCCGATTACGGAACATATAACTAATTTTGGAAGGTGGTACAAGTGTAAAGTGAATTTAAAAAATAGCATATCCACGGTAAAAAGTATGAAAATAAATAAATGTTGTAGGAAAATCCGGAAAAAATAATAAACAGTGGTGTAAGTAATATTGTTATTATAAACCTGATATTGGATTTAATTACCAAGCCCCAAACACTCCTTGGAAAGCAATAGGTTTAAACAAATTTTGTTCACGATGAATCTTTAACTCCGTGACACACCTTTAAATTTGAGACTACGAATTTTACCTTTGATTACCCTTGCATACTATTACTTTGTATATACTGTTTTACCTTTTCCATTCAATAGTTACGTTTAGATCTTTAGAAAAAGTAGCAGAATTAAAAGTAAAGTTATCAAGCCTACCTATACGTTTATTTACTGCTACACCCTCAGAATGAGTTACCGAATTCAAACAGCAGGCGAGCTTGAATAAATTATAATTGGAACTAAAACATAATATAAACATTAAACATGGTCGATGAACCGAAATAGAGTATAGACGGTTACCACGACTGTCGTATCATGACAGCAATGTTTACCTGTGTATAATCATCGAATTAATTGATATTGATCGGTGATGGGTGTATATTAGTGATATTGACCATGCAGGTACACATGCGGGTCTACAACTACGTCACTAGTCCCTAGGCCATACGTCATGGCTACATTACGGTGAAGAAGGGCCGTATCAAGGTCTTGATACATCTATTCTCCATATACAGTATGTATTATACACTTTTTATATTTTAGTAGGCGATATACGACTATATATTATTTCATACATATTTATTCTAGGTAGTTTACAAAGGTTGATGCCTATTTGAGTACACATATTTAATTTATATCACATATAAACAACTAGCAAAATAACTAGCATAATTAATTTTTCTCAATTCACTTATTTTTAATATAACACCCTAAGATTACATTTCGAATAGTTAACACTAGCATCCATCTCATTCTGTTATCTAACATAGCGCCCAGTTATTTGTATGTTTCTACTTTTAGTTACGCTACAAATAAAAGTAGTAATTCTATAAAATTTGAACACAAATTTAAGCACTAATAATGGATTGATGGGTAATGGGTGTGTGTATCTTGATCATCTCATCTCAACTCAGTAAGTTGTGAAGGCAGTTACAGTATATTTCTCTTCACAACACTTTGTTCAGCTCTACAGTAGAGTCCCTCCCTCTGTGCCCGGAGTGCCATCAGCTGGCACTGCCAGTAGTGATGTGCGATACGTATCGTATCGTATCGGAATACCGCGATGTGCTAGGGACGATACGATATTTTGTCACGATATTTTTGAAACGATACGTATCGTATCGCCTAAAACGATACTAGATTTTGTATCGGCACATAGAGACGATATTTCGATATTATTTTCTTGGCTGTAAAACAATGAGGTTAAATTCTGTATTCGACAAGAATTCTTCAGAGTGTTCTTTCCGTGATACTACAACTAAAACAAGTGGAAATACCTCGATAGCCTTATTTTTAACTGCAGTGTGTACAACGATATACGTCGTATTATTTATGCTCCATATGTTAAGCGATACGATACGCGTATCGCGATACAAAGCACCGATACGATACGGCCGATACGATATCTGACTGATACGTATCGTATTGCCGTATCGCGATACACGGACGTATCGCACATCACTAGCTGGCAGTGTGATATCACCCAGTATCCGGTGGGTTACGTGACTTCTGATAAGCGGTGTACAGAGCTTGTCATGTGATCCTGGGGATGACATGAGCATCTTGAGAATATCCTTCAATATTCAAATTGCCACGAAACGCGCGCCGGTTGCAGATAAAATGTGCAAAGGAACTGTTAAACTCTGTTAAAGTTCCAATCACAATTAAAAACAAATTTTAAACGAGTTCGCACGCAGCACGCTGACGTGAGGGAAGTGAATTTCCACATAAAGACTTTTAAAACTCCAAAACAGTGTAATAACATACATTTATTCCAATTTTTATTGAAATCTGAAAACAGTGATTTTTTGGCTGTTCTGATGCTCCTGGTTTCATCTACCTGCAAAGCTGGGAATACAATTTTGCTCATTATAATGTTAGGAGAAGGTCCAGACAGGCTGGAAAGTAGGTGTGAGGTTGCTGGGGATGATAAAAGTACTCTAACAAAGGAATAACAGGTTTTTCTAGTATAAAATCCCCATAAGACAACGTACTAGCTGTGTTTAGTCGATACACGTTTTCTTTAATAACTCAGTAAATATATATATGCTAGAATGACGAGAGAGGGCTTAAAACTTTTGCCTCAATTAATTCTCATCTTTTTACATGAATTAATTTTACATACGGGGCATTTACGACCCTTTTTGGGCCCAAAAACTCAAAATTTGAAAGATTAATCCCCAAAAAAGGGTTTAGAGTTTTCCGATTGTTTTGCCCAACAAACTTGTTCAACTGATTACAGAAAGGGATGTCTCTACCAAATTTGAAGCTAATCAAATTTAGCACTTTTGTCCAAGTGCTAATCGGACAAAAAATGCGACCGCTGGAGTGCAAACACACACACACACACACACACACACACACACACACACACACACACACACACACACACGCTATATAACGATTTTGAACGACTCCCCAAAGCGTGGTCAGGGGGTCATGTTAGGAACTTCTATGGTGGTCCCGGGCTTAAGTTTCACCGTGCGGGTCATGCTAATAGTTCACTTTCCAAAGGAAATTCACTAACAAACATATGTAAAACAAGTTACAAGGTAAATAAAGTAATATTTCGTATGCGACTAATTTATTGCCGGATAAGGAAGTGAAACTTTCACATTGTCTAGAAATATCACAGATTTTAATAAAATTGTGATGGAATCTCGAGCATCAACTGCTGTCTATCAGCTTTATGTGTATTGTGCATAACTCATTGTGCATTGACTCATTGCCAAACTGGCAGACCATGAAAGTGTTTTTGTAACTGCAAACTGCATGGGCTAAGCCCACAGTTGGCATCTGTTTACCAACCTCTGTTGCCTAGGCGTAATTGGGTATTACATGATAAAAGGTCAATTTTTAAAGGGAATTAACCAATCAGTGCAATTGTCCGTCGCGCCCGCCATGCCGCTAGCCAACCGCACCGCGCCGAGACTTTGGATTGACTAACGTGTTTAATTTTGTTACGTTTTGAAATCTAGTATTTAATTCCTTAAGCGATTATATATTTAACTCTATGTATACAATAAATTAAAGTTTTGTATTTTCATATTCATAGCTTAGAATATTGAGCTATTTTTCCGTTTTATATATCAAAATAGCCCAAAATCTGTGTTACAAAAGCTAAAACAAGTGTATTGTCTGTTACATTTTATAGGTTAAAATTGTGTTAGTGTATGAAGAAAACGGCTTAACCAATTATGTCTGAACCTTTTTCACAGTGTTTTGCTTAGCTGAGAGACAGATTACGGGTATTTAAAATAATAGTAAGTCTTTAGGGCCCTGCCCAACAGTCGGTCATAGCTCCAATGTTATTATTCTGGGAATAGACTTACTTTATGATCACCATAGTAACAGTAAGTAAAATCTAACATCTGGCTTTAGAACTGCAAGAAACTCGTATACAGATTGGGTCACCACCTAGTTGATTATATATACAAATAATTAAATGCCCAATTAATTAAACGTCCGTATTGCATTTATTTGAAGTTGATCACGAAGTTGTTCATAATTGCAAGTTACTATGTTTTACTATTATTACCTTTTTGAACTGTACTCCTCTTTACATGCTGTTAATTTTGATTTCGTAAACGATTATTTATATTTGGATTCCATAAAGAGATGTATTGTGTATTTTCTCATTATTAGATTATTGTCTATTATGCATGTGTGCTTTAACGTCTGAAGCACACATGCATAATACTTGTACCTATTCGAAAACGTTACGTAGTTAAATTTACTTTTAGCTAAAAACAACGTTCATTAAAATCATGACAATACTTTTATCTGGTATTTTAAAATGGTTTAAATGTTAGAAGAAACGTTTAACAAAAAGGATTTCAACTGGAGTAGATTAAAGTTGAAAGCTTTTTCGTGCAACATGCGACAGCGTCTTTTCTGCAGATTACGGTTTTGTCCATTAGTGAATTGTACATTTGATTCAAGTGTTTTGTGAAATATTTAATAATTCGGAGCGGTGAATTATTGGCATTAAACATATATATATAGGCATGTGTAAAGTTTTTGCAAAAATATACAAATTTGAATTATAAACAAATTATATATAATATATTTTGTAGTTTTTCTTTTAAAAGTTTAGGTTTTTAAATTGTATTTTAACATCTTATTCATGTTATTTGCCTTTTGGATTGATTGTACGACTTAAAAATAAGGTTACATACTTTGTCGTCAGCAATTCACCGGTTTACAAGATTACAAGTATTGGGACTAGTATTATCCCATTATCAAATCTATATGTACCACAAAAACTAAAAATAAAACATTTTCAACACTAAACATATTTTTTCGTGCCAAAAAGAAACATTAAACGTTTAAAAATGCTCAATAAATCTACACATGTGGTATAAGATGTACACTTGTTGTCAATTCTTAAGTGTCTAATGTTCTTTTTGTCACGTACAAGTTTACGTTTAGTGTTGAAAATGCTTAAACCTCAAGACGGTGACGGTATTTTAGCTTCAATGATACATATAGATTTGATAATGGGAACTAGTCCCGAAACTTGTGATCTAGCAAACTAGTGGATAGATGACGGCAAGGTATGTAACATTTTTTAAGTGAAATGATCTATTATGTAAAATAAATACTATTCTAAATTAGTATTTTATGATTTTTTGCTTTATATGGTATAAGATGTTAAGGTCGTAGAGAGCCAATGCCGTTATGCGGCATGCATCTGAGCTCTCGCTAGATTGTCCCGGGGCTGTCCACTAAATGACAGCACTTAGACTAACTCGATCCCTGCCTCTTCAATTCACTGTTTATTTAATTAATACCCCCGTCACAGCAAACATGCGTACTCAGCGAATTACCAATGAATATATATATATATGTCTTAATTAGACATTAAGCCACTTACCAGGATTCATAAGAAATGTATTCACAAATAAGTGATATTTAAAATATTAAGTATTCTCCATCAGAAGAAACATTAGGGATGAGTACATAGGTTTGCTGCATCAAGGAACACAACATAATGGGGTTTTATGGAAATATGAATAGAACTCATCTAGGTGAAGTCACATACCAAGTTTCATCCATATATATACATAAATAAGCGATATATAACATTTTAATTATTCTCCATAAGAATAACATGGATACCGAGTACCTAGGTTTGCTGCTATGGGAACTATTGGCGAAAACATGTTTTTTGATGCAAACAACAATAAAACACATCAAGATGAAGCTATATACCGAGATTCATCAGTTTATATTATTAAATAAGCGAGATAAAAAATTCTTCTTTTTCTCCATAAGAATAAGATTAGACAACGTACTGTGTTTAGCATTTTCAATATCTCAGTAACCAATTGACGTAGAGCAATGATCAAAATTCCAAATTGTTTGTTTCTTTAAGCTGAATGCAATCGTAGAAATTAAAATTTGATTTAAATAAAATTACATGTGAAAACCCCCAAAAACCCATTGTTAGGTTACAAAACCCCCCAAAATCCCTCTTTGGATAGTGGGATTTGTCTGGTTTTCGAACTCGTTCAAATAAATGGTACTTTACACATTTGTACCAAATTTCATTAAGATCGGACCTGTTTTACGAGAGTTATCGTGCTTACGGACACACACACACACACACACACACACACACACACACACACACACACACATATATACATATATATATATATATATATATATATATATATATATATATATATATATATATATATATATACATGTATACAAATTTGAACGAATGGTGTTTTTGGCATCTGGGGACCTCAAAATGAAAAGTTATCATGGTCTCGGGCTTAAGTACTACCATGAGACCTACGGTAATAGCTTCTTCACTATATGGTAAATTCGCTAAAATCAGTTTATCATAGATACGTCTTCAATCGTAATTGAAGACAATTAAGTGTTAATACAAGGTACAATTTGCGTTAGGGAATATTGTGTTTTTATTAATTTTCTCAATTCACAATCGACTCTTACAATCGTCCCCAACGAAGGATTACACGTTCACTGAAGGATTAGTTTGTTTTCAGTTTTGTTTCATCAAACATTTAACTTTTTTCGTACTGAAACAAATGTTACTACCATATATTTAATGCATTTATTAGTATTTTATTTCAAACATAATTTAGGCTAGGATTTAATTTGTACTTACTTGCAAATTACGGCTTTAAATTAAATTTGTATACAACAAATATTGAAAATTTACCTTTTATTTATAATATAGTCATATAACACTTGCCAATGGCACAAAGAAAAATGAGTAACTGCAATATTATTGAACAAAAACTGCCACGAGTAATATATTTTGAAACTGTAAATGTATGACATTTTTTATAGGTTACCACACATTTTTTAAATTAAAATTAAATATAATAGTTAATGATTAAATTCTTAAACATGTTGCTCATTCTGTAATATTTTTTTGTTTGTTATTACAATAATGTTATAGGTTAGTTTACAATCGTTGTAATCAGTAATGTAATCAGGTAATAGAGGATGTTGTTACAATGTAGACTTGGCTATAGACTGGTAGTTGAGTTAAGATATTTGATAAGGAATTTACAGTGGAAGTATTTTAATTATGTAGGCTCACTTAAGGTTCCAGGTCGAATGAACGCGCTATAATATATTTTTCAAAATAATAAACGACCACACCAACACCGTCTGTACGAACCACTTCGATCTAATCCAAATTTGTATTATTTTCTTATCTCATGCCCGCTCTATATGACTCAGGTGTAATTTATGGCTTCACTCAACGGACTAATCAAGCGACCAGCTGATTGTGAGCTCGATTGCTCAGCTGTTTTGGAATGAAGGAACCACGGTTCAGACGCATCCTAGACCTTGCCAGTACAGGACGGTCCACCGAACCACAGCGCCGGCGCCTAGCGAACTTGGCCTAGTTGAACCCCCGAAAATAGGACTACGAATTCATCTAATAAAAGTTGGACCCAGATAACTGAATAAATATTTTAAATGTGAATCTAATATGACTTTTGTACCTGTGTTTTAATGCACTGGCATCCTCATAAATTTGAATGTTAAACTACTTTAAATGGAGTATTTTGTAATATATATATAGTTTCTCTAAAGTAAAATGAATGTTATTGCATTTAGTGAAACTAATAAAAATTACGTTGCAAAGACATCTGTGTTACATTAAACAAAAAAGTCACCCAACGATATATTATACAAATACAGAAATTATCTTATTGTTATAAACGGATCTTCATATATCTGTGTAAGAATAATAATGTAAAATGCAAAAACTAATTACGCGCTGGACAAAAGCACTAACTTTGGTTTAAGTACTAGTTATATCATAAGCTTTGAGTTTTAAGTAGGATCCACTCAATCCCACCACCTACATCGTGGCCATCTTAAAATATACAGGATGATTCAGACCATACTTGTCCAGCATGTATAACGGGAGAACGGTTTGATCTAAACTCATAAAAAAATTCTTCCCAACTTAAACGGTTAAGGGCAATCTAAAAAAAATATTGCCATCAAAATTTATTTACAGAGTGTACCAAAACTGAAGGTCACGGGTTCGATTCTCAAAATTTTAATTTGTAAACATAGGGTACCGGAACATACTACATCGTTTTAAAGGTCTAAATAAAAAAAAAAATATTTTGGTGGAATTAGAATTCACTTATATTTATCCATTCCAAAACGGTGGCCATTTTGTTTTAAGATATTGACATTTACACAATACTCTTTATTTTATAAACCACTACTCATATACTTTTTCCGATTCAAATTTCTTACTCGTGATAAACTCAGCTTTTCTCTGGTATGCCATATGACAGACTTTTGAAAAAAATAATTCATAACATGTTTTTAGAAAATGCTTGTATGCATTAAATTCAAAAAAGGATAAATGGTAGCATATTGTCAAAAAACATACCATTGACAAGGCCTTTTACCTAGCACCAATCTCTTATCACTTTTCGTTCTTTTGCAATCAGAAAAAATCATAATTTCCCCATATGAAATGCATGAAAATTTACATAACACTTGAGTAGTGGAGAAACAGGAAAGAGGCCCCACAATCGGCGCCTTTTCCCCATGTTATTCTTATGGGGAGCCGTTTTTGCACCGACGCCAGCTCCCGCCTATAGAGCTCCCCCGCGTTGGCCAATACTAATGTCCAACCCTTGCATATATTAAATATATTGTCCCCATCCCCATCCCTCCTCTATATTTTTAAAAATTAATTTTCAAATTCAGGCTAAAAAACTATCTTTGGTGTTTACTGTCCGATTTGTCTGCAATTTGGATATGTTATTGTCCTAGGCAAGTGTTTTAATAAATTTCACTTACATTTCCCAAATTCACTATTGCGGTCAAAAATATTTTTGAAAAATACTGCCAATTGCCAACTTCTTTATTTACTGTTCGATTTGTCTTCAATTTGGATGTGTTATTGTCCTAGGCAAGTGTTTTAATAAATTCCACGTACATATCCCAAATTCACTATTACAGTCAAATTAAAAAATATTTTTGAAAAATACTGCCAATTGCCACCTTCTTTATTAACTGTCTGATTTGTCTGCAATTTGGATATGTTATTGTCCTAGGCAAGTGTTTTAATAAATTTCACTTACATTTCCCAAATTCACTATAACGGTCAAATTAAAAAATATTTTTTGAAAAATACTGCCAATTGCCACCTTCTTTATTAACTGTCTGATTTGTCTTCAATTTGGATATGTTATTGTCCTAGGCAAGTTGTTTAATAAATTCCACTTACATATCCCAAATTCACTATAACGGTCAAATTAAAAATTATTTTTGAAAAATACTGCCAATTGCCAACTTCTTTATTAAATGTCCGATTTGTCTGCAATTTGGATGTGTTATTGTCCTAGGCAAGTGTTTTAATAAATTTCACTTACATATCCCAAATTCACTATTACGGTCAAATTAAAAAATATTTTTGAAAAATACTGCCAATTGCCAACTTCTTTATTTACTGTCTGATTTATTTAAAATTTGGATATGCTATTGACCTAGGCAAGTGTTTTAATCAATTTCACTTACATATCCCAAATTCACCATTACGGTCAAATTAAAAAATATTTTTGAAAAATACTGCCAATTGCCAACTTCTTTATTTACTGTCTGATTTATTTAAAATTTGGATATGCTATTGACCTAGGCAAGTGTTTTAATAAATTCCACTTACATATCCCAAATTCACTATTACGGTCAAATTAAAAAATATTTTTGAAAAATACTGCCAATTGCCAACTTCTTTATTTACTGTCCCATTTATTTAAAACTTGGATATGTTATTGTCGTAGGCAATTGTTTTAATAAATTACACCTACATTTCCCAAATTCACTATTACGGTCAAATTAAAAAATATTTTTGAAAAATACTGCCAATTGCCAACTTCTTTATTTACTGTCCGATTTGTTTAAAATTTGGATATGTTATTGTTGTAGGCTAGTGTATATACACCATCCACATTTTACAAATATTGCGGTTAAATTTTTAAAAATTTGGATAAATACTGCCAATTGGCAACTTCTTTATGGTCTGATTTGTTTAAAATTTATATCATTATTCTAGGCTAGTGTATATGTACCATCCACATTTGACAAATTAACTATAATGGTCAAATTTAAAAAATATACTAACAATTTCAAACTTCTTTATTTATGGATATGTTATAGCTCTTATATAGGTAACAAGACCACACTACCACACGTTCCACTACCCATTTGTCTTTTTTGTTTGTTTATTTTGCTGTAATCCCAAAACTGACTGTTTATTGTCCGATTTGCCTACACTTTGGATATTGTCCTAAGCATTTATTGTCTGATTTATTTTTGGATATGTTATAGCCCCCAACTATATCTAAAATTACAATATTATTTCCACCTATAATACTGTTGTTTGTTTTGCCGCAACCTAAAAACTAACATTGGTATTTGTGTTTTTACAAAACTATATTTTGTAAATTACTACCAATAACTCCTTTATTTACTTTTCGACTTGTTATATCCCCCTATATCTAAATTTACCGTATATTTTGTCCCTTTAGTGCTGTTTTGTCGTAACCAAACTTTGGATGCAATATATTACTGGCCATTGCATAAGTAAATACCCCATTTCCAAATTCACTATTACGGTTGGATTAAAAAAAATAAATACAAGCTTATTATATACATCCAGCTGATAAGTAATATATATCCACATTTATGGTCAGAACAAATTTTGGATATGTTTTAAGCCAATGCGATAACAAAAAATAAATTTTTAAAACCCAAAACAACTAATCTTTCTTTGTGCTTGTTTGGAGTAGTCTTTATTTTATCCAACTTAATTTTGTAGTTAAAATCAAACTTCCCACATTCTAGCTCCCTTTCCAGCCAGTGACACAAAGGTTACGAATATTTTCAAACAATATATCTTTTTCTACCCCTATGTTGGACTTGTTTAATAGCGCACCACATTCCAAATCCTCCAGTCTACTACATTCTTTAAATTTATCATTGCCTTTAATATCTCTATGTCTTCTTGTCCATTGTTACGGAAACTTTCTATTTTTGGAATTGCCATAAAATGTTGCGGTTCCGTTAGTGTTAAAGCTTGCAAGTGGCTCGTTGGTAGGTAGATAAATAATGTCCAAATCGCACGGCAACACGCCTTGCCTATTCTTATTTATCTCTATAAATACAGTTTTACAGACACCTTTAACACAATATACACCCCTCCTTTTCTGCCAACACTCCCACAAACTTGTTTACTACAAACGCATACACATAATGCTCGCAGGAAGTAATATTTTAATTTATCCTCTCTTTCCCTTCTTTCTTTAGCCAACTGTGCATTCCTCTGCAACAGTATTTTCCACATATTCCAATGTCTTCTAATTCCGATTTCCTCTCTAAGAAAGGCTTGGAAAGTGGCTCTATTTCTTTAATAGTGTATGGGTACAGTTTATTGGTCCGGCTTCTTAAAACGTAGGGAGTAAGGTTAGGACTTTCCACCAAGCCTAATTCTTCTAAATTGATGGAGAAAGGTGTATTTGATGTGCCCCCAGATTTGATGTAACACCTATGCTTTACACTTATGGCACCCTCCTCTATTACCTCTACATAGTTGGTAAACAGTTAAAGCTAAATGCAGATAGAGCATACTTTATTAACTTTTCCCTTTGATCTTTTGGCAGTTGTACTCCAGTTATCTTCCCCCAATATGCATCGTTAAACACTAAACAACAACTGTTTTGTAATTGGCAACTTTCACCCACATGCAGAGGTACAGCATAGAATGGAGCATTTTGAAAGTACCGTTTGTTGTCTTCTATTAGACTTAAACAATCTCTTAAAGGTTCAAACCCTTTACCAAAACCTCTACAACAGATTGTTGCCTCTAACCTTGCCATTCTCTCTAGCTAGTTGAGAACGTTTCTTTTAGGTTTACAAAGTTTATTATATGGTTTCCTATACTTTTAATTACTCCAGGGCTTGTAATCTGGCATATAAATTTATTATATATTTTTACCCTGCTATTTACATTAAACCATGTTAAACAGTCTTTACTAACATTATCTACAATAACATTATGGGGGTCCATTCGCCCCCCTGGTAGCAAAAGTTTTCTGTAAGATATTGGCACATTTCCAACCAAATCTAGTGTTATATCGAAATCCATAAGATAGTACATTTCCAGATCTTGCAGTATCTTTGGAAGGTCTTCCATCAAATCCTTAATTTTAACATTTGCAAGCTCTATTTTATAGGGAATTGCTATAGGATCATCATACTTTTGTTTAATTTGGTCAATATCTTTCTTTATTATTTGTAACACACCCTCGCTTTGGGAGAATGGTAGTTTGGCCACAACACCATGTCGAGCTAAAGAGAACTTTTTAAATATTCCTCATAAGTAGCTATTAAACGAGCCACATATTTCCTTCTTAACTTTAAATTTATTCCGAACATCCCCATCACAATCCGCAACATTGGTTATCTAACATTATGTTATCATAAAACGCATCCGTTATAGATGTTATTTAATTTTGGTTCACCCTCGCAATAGTTTATATTACCTATGTCTGTAAGAAGGTTATTATTACGTAGATTTTCTAATAAAAACCATATACCGAATCTTTCGTTAGTAGGTTTAATACAATTCCCCAATAAATGGCTAACAGAGTACATTTCTTTTATACAAAAGTAGCGGAAACATGTAAACAGGACAGATATAGGCATATATGTGTTGTAAATATATATTGTATATAAACATAGGCGAGCGGCAAGTGTAACATGTAAGTGGACACCCACATGCAAATATGGAATACCCACAAATTCGACTAAATAAGTTTATAGTCTCAATATAATTAACATATTAACATTAGTACCCAAATTGTCGAAATTCTATAATTCTATTCTTAGTCCTTGTATTAGGTTTTGTACTATTAAACCCAACACCCCATGCAGTAGAGTAATATATGTATTTAATACGCACATTCTACAAGACCCATACATCTGTTGTATAAGCAGCAGAATAGACGTCTCATTGTGTTGTTGTAAAGTAAAACATAAATTGTGCTGGATACAACCGGCCAGATATTAGACAGGAAATGTGTTGGAAGTGTATTGCCAAAGACAAACACCACATAGTGCAGCATGTAATCAATCCATTACTATTTAGACAGTATTGGTACAACATCCGATATATTAGCCAAACCCACAATCAAACTTGGAAAACAAACAGTAAAAGATAAATATTATAGTAACAGAAATAGTAAGAGTATAAGGACATAGTAATATTTAAAGTTTATAAAACAACACAAACGCAGAGACACAATAAATAACACACTCCAACACATTTGGACACAGGCACAAATACTGGTTTACATCCATTTAACACAACTTTACACGTTCTGTCGACTGACACAAAAATAGTTTGTAAATTGTGTAAGAAATATATGTAATATAAACAAATTTAACACAATCATAACATTGTGGACAATGTTATGATTGTGTTAAATTTGTTTATATTACATATATTTCTTACACAATTTACAAACTATTTTTGTGTCAGTCGACAGAACGTGTAAAGTTGTGTTAAATGGATGTAAACCAGTATTTGTGCCTGTGTCCAAATGTGTTGGAGTGTGTTATTTATTGTGTCTCTGCGTTTGTGTTGTTTTATAAACTTTAAATATTACTATGTCCTTATACTCTTACTATTTCTGTTACTATAATATTTATCTTTTACTGTTTGTTTTCCAAGTTTGATTGTGGGTTTGGCTAATATATCGGATGTTGTACCAATACTGTCTAAATAGTAATGGATTGATTACATGCTGCACTATGTGGTGTTTGTCTTTGGCAATACACTTCCAACACATTTCCTGTCTAATATCTGGCCGGTTGTATCCAGCACAATTTATGTTTTACTTTACAACAACACAATGAGACGTCTATTCTGCTGCTTATACAACAGATGTATGGGTCTTGTAGAATGTGCGTATTAAATACATATATTACTCTACTGCATGGGGTGTTGGGTTTAATAGTACAAAACCTAATACAAGGACTAAGAATAGAATTATAGAATTTCGACAATTTGGGTACTAATGTTAATATGTTAATTATATTGAGACTATAAACTTATTTAGTCGAATTTGTGGGTATTCCATATTTGCATGTGGGTGTCCACTTACATGTTACACTTGCCGCTCGCCTATGTTTATATACAATATATATTTACAACACATATATGCCTATATCTGTCCTGTTTACATGTTTCCGCTACTTTTGTATAAAAGAAATGTACTCTGTTAGCCATTTATTGGGGAATTGTATTAAACCTACTAACGAAAGATTCGGTATATGGTTTTTATTAGAAAATCTACGTAATAATAACCTTCTTACAGACATAGGTAATATAAACTATTGCGAGGGTGAACCAAAATTAAATAACATCTATAACGGATGCGTTTTATGATAACATAATGTTAGATAACCAATGTTGCGGATTGTGATGGGGATGTTCGGAATAAATTTAAAGTTAAGAAGGAAATATGTGGCTCGTTTAATAGCTACTTATGAGGAATATTTAAAAAGTTCTCTTTAGCTCGACATGGTGTTGTGGCCAAACTACCATTCTCCCAAAGCGAGGGTGTGTTACAAATAATAAAGAAAGATATTGACCAAATTAAACAAAAGTATGATGATCCTATAGCAATTCCCTATAAAATAGAGCTTGCAAATGTTAAAATTAAGGATTTGATGGAAGACCTTCCAAAGATACTGCAAGATCTGGAAATGTACTATCTTATGGATTTCGATATAACACTAGATTTGGTTGGAAATGTGCCAATATCTTACAGAAAACTTTTGCTACCAGGGGGGCGAATGGACCCCCATAATGTTATTGTAGATAATGTTAGTAAAGACTGTTTAACATGGTTTAATGTAAATAGCAGGGTAAAAATATATAATAAATTTATATGCCAGATTACAAGCCCTGGAGTAATTAAAAGTATAGGAAACCATATAATAAACTTTGTAAACCTAAAAGAAACGTTCTCAACTAGCTAGAGAGAATGGCAAGGTTAGAGGCAACAATCTGTTGTAGAGGTTTTGGTAAAGGGTTTGAACCTTTAAGAGATTGTTTAAGTCTAATAGAAGACAACAAACGGTACTTTCAAAATGCTCCATTCTATGCTGTACCTCTGCATGTGGGTGAAAGTTGCCAATTACAAAACAGTTGTTGTTTAGTGTTTAACGATGCATATTGGGGGAAGATAACTGGAGTACAACTGCCAAAAGATCAAAGGGAAAAGTTAATAAAGTATGCTCTATCTGCATTTAGCTTTAACTGTTTACCAACTATGTAGAGGTAATAGAGGAGGGTGCCATAAGTGTAAAGCATAGGTGTTACATCAAATCTGGGGGCACATCAAATACACCTTTCTCCATCAATTTAGAAGAATTAGGCTTGGTGGAAAGTCCTAACCTTACTCCCTACGTTTTAAGAAGCCGGACCAATAAACTGTACCCATACACTATTAAAGAAATAGAGCCACTTTCCAAGCCTTTCTTAGAGAGGAAATCGGAATTAGAAGACATTGGAATATGTGGAAAATACTGTTGCAGAGGAATGCACAGTTGGCTAAAGAAAGAAGGGAAAGAGAGGATAAATTAAAATATTACTTCCTGCGAGCATTATGTGTATGCGTTTGTAGTAAACAAGTTTGTGGGAGTGTTGGCAGAAAAGGAGGGGTGTATATTGTGTTAAAGGTGTCTGTAAAACTGTATTTATAGAGATAAATAAGAATAGGCAAGGCGTGTTGCCGTGCGATTTGGACATTATTTATCTACCTACCAACGAGCCACTTGCAAGCTTTAACACTAACGGAACCGCAACATTTTATGGCAATTCCAAAAATAGAAAGTTTCCGTAACAATGGACAAGAAGACATAGAGATATTAAAGGCAATGATAAATTTAAAGAATGTAGTAGACTGGAGGATTTGGAATGTGGTGCGCTATTAAACAAGTCCAACATAGGGGTAGAAAAAGATATATTGTTTGAAAATATTCGTAACCTTTGTGTCACTGGCTGGAAAGGGAGCTAGAATGTGGGAAGTTTGATTTTAACTACAAAATTAAGTTGGATAAAATAAAGACTACTCCAAACAAGCACAAAGAAAGATTAGTTGTTTTGGGTTTTAAAAATTTATTTTTTGTTATCGCATTGGCTTAAAACATATCCAAAATTTGTTCTGACCATAAATGTGGATATATATTACTTATCAGCTGGATGTATATAATAAGCTTGTATTTATTTTTTTTAATCCAACCGTAATAGTGAATTTGGAAATGGGGTATTTACTTATGCAATGGCCAGTAATATATTGCATCCAAAGTTTGGTTACGACAAAACAGCACTAAAGGGACAAAATATACGGTAAATTTAGATATAGGGGGATATAACAAGTCGAAAAGTAAATAAAGGAGTTATTGGTAGTAATTTACAAAATATAGTTTTGTAAAAACACAAATACCAATGTTAGTTTTTAGGTTGCGGCAAAACAAACAACAGTATTATAGGTGGAAATAATATTGTAATTTTAGATATAGTTGGGGGCTATAACATATCCAAAAATAAATCAGACAATAAATGCTTAGGACAATATCCAAAGTGTAGGCAAATCGGACAATAAACAGTCAGTTTTGGGATTACAGCAAAATAAACAAACAAAAAAGACAAATGGGTAGTGGAACGTGTGGTAGTGTGGTCTTGTTACCTATATAAGAGCTATAACATATCCATAAATAAAGAAGTTTGAAATTGTTAGTATATTTTTTAAATTTGACCATTATAGTTAATTTGTCAAATGTGGATGGTACATATACACTAGCCTAGAATAATGATATAAATTTTAAACAAATCAGACCATAAAGAAGTTGCCAATTGGCAGTATTTATCCAAATTTTTAAAAATTTAACCGCAATATTTGTAAAATGTGGATGGTGTATATACACTAGCCTACAACAATAACATATCCAAATTTTAAACAAATCGGACAGTAAATAAAGAAGTTGGCAATTGGCAGTATTTTTCAAAAATATTTTTTAATTTGACCGTAATAGTGAATTTGGGAAATGTAGGTGTAATTTATTAAAACAATTGCCTACGACAATAACATATCCAAGTTTTAAATAAATGGGACAGTAAATAAAGAAGTTGGCAATTGGCAGTATTTTTCAAAAATATTTTTTAATTTGACCGTAATAGTGAATTTGGGATATGTAAGTGGAATTTATTAAAACACTTGCCTAGGTCAATAGCATATCCAAATTTTAAATAAATCAGACAGTAAATAAAGAAGTTGGCAATTGGCAGTATTTTTCAAAAATATTTTTTAATTTGACCGTAATGGTGAATTTGGGATATGTAAGTGAAATTGATTAAAACACTTGCCTAGGTCAATAGCATATCCAAATTTTAAATAAATCAGACAGTAAATAAAGAAGTTGGCAATTGGCAGTATTTTTCAAAAATATTTTTTAATTTGACCGTAATAGTGAATTTGGGATATGTAAGTGAAATTTATTAAAACACTTGCCTAGGACAATAACACATCCAAATTGCAGACAAATCGGACATTTAATAAAGAAGTTGGCAATTGGCAGTATTTTTCAAAAATAATTTTTAATTTGACCGTTATAGTGAATTTGGGATATGTAAGTGGAATTTATTAAACAACTTGCCTAGGACAATAACATATCCAAATTGAAGACAAATCAGACAGTTAATAAAGAAGGTGGCAATTGGCAGTATTTTTCAAAAAATATTTTTTAATTTGACCGTTATAGTGAATTTGGGAAATGTAAGTGAAATTTATTAAAACACTTGCCTAGGACAATAACATATCCAAATTGCAGACAAATCAGACAGTTAATAAAGAAGGTGGCAATTGGCAGTATTTTTCAAAAATATTTTTTAATTTGACTGTAATAGTGAATTTGGGATATGTACGTGGAATTTATTAAAACACTTGCCTAGGACAATAACACATCCAAATTGAAGACAAATCGAACAGTAAATAAAGAAGTTGGCAATTGGCAGTATTTTTCAAAAATATTTTTGACCGCAATAGTGAATTTGGGAAATGTAAGTGAAATTTATTAAAACACTTGCCTAGGACAATAACATATCCAAATTGCAGACAAATCGGACAGTAAACACCAAAGATAGTTTTTTAGCCTGAATTTGAAAATTAATTTTTAAAAATATAGAGGAGGGATGGGGATGGGGACAATATATTTAATATATGCAAGGGTTGGACATTAGTATTGGCCAACGCGGGGGAGCTCTATAGGCGGGAGCTGGCGTCGGTGCAAAAACGGCTCCCCATAAGAATAACATGGGGAAAAGGCGCCGATTGTGGGGCCTCTTTCCTGTTTCTCCACTACTCACTTGCATGAACTACGTAGCGTTTAAACAATTATATTTATGCTGATTGCAAAAAAACTAAAAGAGATACAAGGTTTGTGTAAATTAGAAAGTTGTTAGGTTTCAAAGGACCTTTCCAATGGTATGCTACCATTTGAACTTTTTTAATTTTAGGCAAATAAACATAAAAACAATTTTACTGAAATATATATATATATATTTAAAGGCTGACATGTGGCATACCAAAGAAAAGCTGAGTTTATAACGAGTAAGAAAGTTCAATCGGAAAAAGTATATTAGTTGTGGTTTAGAAAATAAAGGATATTCTGTAAATGGCAATATTTTACTCAAAAATGGCCGAACTTTTGGAACGGATAAAGATAAGTGAATTCTAATTCCACCGGAATGTTTCCTTTATTGAGACCTTTAAAATAATATATTATATGCCCTATATTTACAAATTAAAATTTTGAGATTCGAACCCCAGACCTTAAGTACTGTAGCACTCTGTACGTAGATTCTGATGAAAATGTTTTGATTATCTTGCCCATTTGCGTTTTAGTTGGGAAGAATTTTGTTCGACGACTTTAGACCAAACCGTTCTCTCGTTATACATGCTGGACAAATATAGTCTGACTCACCCTGTATATTTCAAGATGGACGCCATGTAGGTGGTGGGATTGAGTGGATCCTACTCAAAACTCAAAGCTTATGGTATAACTAGTACGTAAACCAAAATTGGTGCTTTTGTCCGGCGTGTCCACTTCCAATGAACACTTTGCATTACCGCCTGACTAGGCAGGTTGAAGGCAATCTATAACAACTAGTACCCACTCTGAAATCTCCGTGCCTAGTCAGTTCGTACGGTTCGCCCAGATTTATCTCTTATTTACCATTTGCTATACCCGACCCACTGCCTACCAACTCGCCAGGGCCTAGTCGGTTCTCCGTTGTCATATGTTTATTCATTTCGTCGAGGCGCCAGGATGAAATCCATTATTCATGCAGCTGTAATTTGCACCCCATCCCCGTCCCTTCTGCGTTAAAACCTCTTTAGAGCAGACGCTTCTTAAAACGCTTTTACCGCGGACACAATACAGTGGCACATTCTGACTCTCTTCCTCTTGTCGCTCACGCTGCGCATGTTATTGCTCCTTGATGGTGTGGTAAATGCACTTTTCAGTAAAACTTAGTGTTTCTTTCATCAATTAACAAGATAATAATATAAAATATACAGCTAATGCGTCTCAGTCCGTTTAGGTTTAGTCAAGTCGGACTAGGTGATATTACTTCATGGTGCTCATATGGTCTCAATGAAAGCGTTTGTTAGTATATGTTCATGCAAATCTTTATAGCTGCTTTTAATGGTTTACAGAATGTTATGACAGCGCATACTGATGCCTCCATATTGTAATAATTTGCTTGAAACATGTGTATTTATGTTTATATTCATCTCTCTCATGTTTTATATAGCACGTTGAACACTGTACATGAGGTAGTAAAATTAACCAACCAATATTTCTTTAAACAGTCTAACCACAATTATACAGTTTTAGTGTATTCCTAACCAGTTCATTAGGGTAATTCGTTTGATAATTCGACACCTTCAAGTTTTAAAAGAGCTAACTAAATAAATATTCGATGAAAACAAGTGAAACATATTTTCTTGTTTATAAGGGCTACACAATTGTCCCCTCTTGATAATAACTATATAATTTGAATAGTTTTAAATTAATAATTGACGGCTTAATATTATCTAATGACATGGTCCTTCAAATTCCAGTATTGTTTAACAATTTGTATTACTTCAAAGCTATTAGGACTGAATAAGTTTAGATACAATAATTTTAAACCCTCAGATATATAAATACCGTTTAAATAAGTCTTCATTCTGTATTATTTTACTCCCTTCCGTTTTATATAGCACGTTTAATCAATTTTAATTCCTGAGAACCTTGCACCTTGCACCGTAGCGAACGCAGCTCTCCTCGCTGAGAACCAGCAAACACCTCTCTCAAGACACAAAGCGAAAATTACTTTATCTGAAAATATACATCAACGGGAAAAATCTAAAACAACACAGTTCTTGACCCTTGACCAACCACCACAATGGAAGTACTCACCGTCACCTCCATCTAGCATCACCCTCGTAGCACCACCTCACCTGTAGCTCTCCAGACTCCAGCTCCGGCACTGGAGGATGTCCCGCGCCCTCGGCCCGGCGCGAGGCTACCTCAATGTCACTTGTCACTCACACCAAGGATCATTATGTCACTAGCCTCACGTTTACTCTACACTATTGACAGTTGTATAACGTTTCCTCAGGAGACCTCTAAGCTGTCCTTGATGAAGAACAATGGGGGGACCGAGCTTTGCTTGGAGAAGCTCAGTCAGTTTGAAAACTGGGTTCAGAGTGAAACAGCTTCTTCCCACAGCGAGATGATTTGGTCATCTTCCTTTCAGGGAAATATTTCATGACGTTCAAGAGCTAAGAGTTGCAAACAAGCGAATCTTACTCGTGTTAGTGGTCATAATTATGGAGATAACTTAACGCTCGACCAATGGGGTTTAAATATCGTGATGAAATTGAATGAATTTTTGAAACGAATTTGTTATAGTTTTGTTTTTGATGAGAATATTTTATCAAGTAAGGTAAAAAAATCTCTAGCTATGGGAAAATTGTTATATCCCATTTGTATTTCCGAAATATATTTGAATATTGGATATGAAAAAAGACAACATCAAAACCAAGCAATTATGATTTTGGAATATTTTGATCAATTTGAATATGTGTGTTCTATCTTGATACATCGAACTATAATAACAAAACAAAACAATAAAATAAATAAAACACTTTATGGAAAACACTGAACTTCGGTTTAGTAGTCATTCAGTCAAATGCCAGCAGTGTAAAGTAAAAAAATCTATGGTGTTACTTTGTAAATACCATCCGGGATTCATGGTTTTTATCAATTATCAAGGTCTTGGACTTCTGATCGAACAATTATAGAAAAAGGTCTTCTAGGAATGTGGAACATTAAAAAAATTAATCGGACTTTACCTTACACTAAAAATTCAGATTTTTTAAGAGAATAGCGTTTTAACAGTGTTAAAACGTCTTGAAGCGTGTTATCATTTAGTTTAAGTAAATGTTTTTCCAGTTAAATTATTTATTATAAGCCAACTTCTTTAAGTGATTTTTCAAAATATTCCTCCTTAATCAATGTTTTTCATGATGTTTAATAATATCGTCATACAAATATTTAAGCTCCTTTTGGAACAAGCTATTACCGTAGGTGGCATATAAGTTAAGACTTAAGCCCGAGACTTTGATAACTTTTTGTTTTGAGGTCGCCAGATGCTAAAAACACCATTCGTTCAAATTTATATATATATATATATATATATATATATATATATATATATATATTTGTTTGTGTGTCCATAAGCACGATAACTCTCGTAAAAAATGTCCGACTTAATGAAATTTGGTACTAATGTGTAAAGTACCATTAATTTGAACGTGTTCGAAGTCTAAACGAATCGCACCATCCGAAGGGAGATTTTGGGGGGGTTTAGTACCCCGAACATGGATTTTTTTGGGTTTTTACATTTAATTTTTATTTTAATACAATTTTAATTTGTTACTATTGAATTAAGCTTAAGAAAAAAAACAATTTGGTATTTTGATCTTTAATCTACGTCAATTGGTTACTGAGATATTGAAAGTTCTAAACACAGTACGTTGGTTAATGTTATTCTTATGGAGAAAAAGAACAATTTTATATCTTGCTTATTTATAAAAAAATTATAAATAAATAAATTTACGAAACTTGGTGTATGGCTTCAACTGATTGTGGTTTGTTGTTGTTTGCACAGAAAAAACAAGTTTTCTCTTATGGTTCCCGTAGCAACAAACCTAAGTACTTGGTCCCCATGTTATTCTTATGGAGAATAATTAAAATGTTATATATAACTTATTTATGAATGTATATGTATGCAACTTGGTATGTGACTTCACTTAGATGAGTTACATTGATATTTGCATAAAACCCATTTTTTTGTTTCTTGTTGCTGCAAACCTGCATACTCATCCCCAATGTTATTCTTATGGAGAATAATTCATATTTTAAATATCGCTTACTTGTTAATATATTTCTTATGAATCCTTTTAGTGTCTTATTGTGTTATTACTAAGACATATTAAATATTCATTGAGAATTCGCTGAGAATTTTGCTGCGACGGGGGTATTTTATGAACACCGCAAGTTTTAAAATATGGAAATGATAGGTTGTGTATAGACTCTTTCAAATATTCAAGTGTGGAAAGTTGTCGCTCTCTGGTCCCACTGGTCATTTTCTTACTTACAAATCGATATTGTAATAGAAATAATAATTCAGCTACAATATCAGTGACATCGTGACATGCTACGTTTGGATTTGTATGGGTATTTATTTTATGACAAAACAAGATATACGGAAACATATAATCTAATGATAAGAACTCATTTTGACATTAATTAAGAACGTTTTATATTAAAGGTAAGTAGGGTTTGCCACAGAGAAGTCATACATTTATAGATTTGTTAATCCAAATTGTATTATATTATTGATTTTACGCTAGATTTATCAGTTTACCCCGTTTTACCTATAAGTAACTAATGTCCGATGTGTCCTCCAACAGAACAATTTGGAAAGCCTTGTTTGACAACTGAATGACTGAATTTTAAGTTCGTAAAAAGGTAAACTCCTGTTTATTTATTTTTCTGCTAACGAACAAGTCTCACACTGCAATTAAAATACTTAACATTAACATTAGTCTTATAGAGAATTTGAGCTGAAATTTGTTATGAGGTGGGTAGTTAATTACTATACAAATTTGCCGCTGTAAATAATTCAAAAAGCTTAACGCAACAAGAAGTTTGGGGTTCCAGGGTCTTAATTGGATTTTTTTACAATAGTAATTTTATTATATATCGTGCAGCTCTAACTATACTTAATTAGTTCTCGTAGGAAAGTGGCGCTGGACTAGAGAGATGTAGTACACGCTAGTGCATCAGTCTTATGGAAGGGTGAGCTGATATTCTCCGACTATCGTAGCATAATTTATCTTCTTCACCAATTTCGGTGTCAGGGGTTCTCGCCATATTCTTTTGCTAATACATTGAAAGCTGTTAGCGTTAAAGTTATTTAATTTTCTTCGAAAATATCGCAAGAGTTGTCCAGGCCTAATCGTGTTTTAACTTCAGCGAAACACCTGTGTACCTTAGATTTTTAAACTCGCTTGGCGACCTTGGCTTTTAAAATATAGGATAAACATGTTATAGAGGTTCAAGACTTTGATTACGTACAAAGAATCAATGTTGAAAATCAGGGCATATGTAATCACATTTTCACGTCATCTTACAGTTTAAATTAGAAATGTAGCCTACTTATAGATTATCTCAAATAGAGTTCGCAGTTGAGAATTTCATTTTAGCGAATTTCCTCCACAGGGAAGAAGCTATTACCGAAGCTCGGCACAGTAAGATCGGCATGGTAAGACCTAGGCCCGGGACCATGATAACTTTTCGTTTTGAGGTCCCCAGATGTCAAAAACACCATTCGTTCAAAACTGTATATGTCCGTGGGTGCGATAACACTCGTAAAAATGGTTCGATTTCAATGAAATTTGGTACAAACATGTAAAGCAACATTTATGACTTTTAAGTTCGAAAACCAGCCATATTGCTCTATCCAAAAGGGTATTTGGGGGATTTGCACCCCACAAATGTTTTTTTTGAGTTTACTACATATCATAATTTATGAAATAGAATTATGGTTTTTACCATTAAATTCAACTTAAAAAAAAAACAACTATTTGGGGTTTTGATCATTGCTCTACGTCAATTGGTTACATAGATAGTGAGTGTGCTAAACAAAGTACGATGTCCAATGTTATTCTTAAGGAGAATGAGAAAAATTGTATATCTCGCTTATTTATCAACTTATCCTGACAAAACGTGGTATATTGCTTCATATCGCTGTGGTCTTGTGAGTAGCATCAAACCTGCGTACTCTTACAAATTAAGGGTAGTAAAATGTTATCTCCCTTAATTATGAAATTAATAAAACTTGGTATGTGGCTTTACCTAGTTGGGTTATATTTACATTTGTATAAAAACCCATTTTTTTACTTTTATTTATTAAAACGTCATAAATCGTTTATTTATGAATGTAGACCTATATTGATGAAACTTGGTATGTGGTATTATAAGATACAAAATTATATTTGCATTGGAAACTCACTAGTACGCAGGTTTGCTGCTACGGGGTATTTCAAAATAAACTTCATAATAATGTAAATCAATGGAAACAAATACCTCGAATCACGAAAAATCTACATAATCCAAAAATCATTTCGAATGTCCTTCCGTTTAAATGTCCAAGTTGCAAAGGTTAAAACGTGTTCATGTATAATTCAACAATGTGTTTATGAAATATTTCCTCAGTGGTTATTTTGGGCAAGAAAGTACTTAAAATGAAGAGTGTGATGAGAGCTTTTAAAGTATTAAAGGGCGGCGAATCGCGGGCCTTGGGGCGTGTAATAAAGTATAAGTAAGCATCACCACTTCCAAGATTGCGCCTCAAATGTTGGCAACACTTAGAGGGGCAATTGTGGGTTAAGACTTGCTCACTCGTTTAACCTTCTTCTTAAAAAGAACTTTTGTTCATTACATTAACCTTCTTTCAGAGGTTTTAAAAGTTATTTAAGAGGTATACTTGTTCTACAAAAGCTTTTATGTATTGAGTCAAATGTCTTCAATTTTTTTAATAGTTTATTTTTTATTTTAGGCCAATGAGACGGGTGAGAGCCCTAAAGAGTTTCCTAAAGATTAGGTTTTTGTGTTATTTTTGTGTATTATTCTCCCTTCGACATTTCAGCTCAATCGGTCCTACAGCTTGCTTGAACAACAAACACACATTCAACTATAATGAAGTTGAATGTTTGTTGGTGACTATCACTACAATGATTCAAGAACATGAGGTTTGGTTGATTTTGAAATTAAACTTAAGAGTATTAAAATATCTTGAGTGGGATACCTTTTTAATTTATAATATTTCCTGTATATAGTAAAGTTGAAGCAACGCAGTTGAAATTATGCAATTTTCACAGTTTTTCCAGTTTTCAATGCACATTTTCAGTTAATTTAATTTTAATTTGAAAATCTTGTTGGTGTTATATTTTCTGTAACACTTAATTTAACAAAAGTGTCGTAAAGCTTTTTCGTGGATCCATTGTAGAGAATCCAATAACAATCTCAACCTAAAAGCAAGAAAGCAGTATTTTCTCAACAAAATTTGATACATTTTGTCAGTTACGGAACATATTTTTATTTACTTTGAAAAATGTCATGGTTTTTAAGTTTTAAATTTTCAATTTAATTTTAGAGAGTAGATAAACTTACTGTTACACATATTATAAAGCCATATGTGTATTATTATAAACACTTTCCTAAATAATATTATCACCTGTCGTGTATGCCTGTAATGACTCGGGGAGCCTCTTCATGTGGCACTCCATTTTGGTGATTGATGGTTTCTCTTCACATTTAGACACTCACGTCTCTCTCTCCCTCTCTCACACACTCACACACTCTGTATCCCCCGTCTCTCTTTCACTCCTACACACAACCACTCGCGCTTCAAAGGCAGTTTGTTTAAATTATCCAGAGCGCCGCCGCGCAGCTTGTAATTAATAACCATTAGCCGGGTCGGTGTCGTGGCTCATTCATCTTGGCGTGATGTAAACATCAAATTAGTTACGGGCATAACTCGAGGATTAATTTAGATACGGGATGAGACTTATTAATTTGTTAATGAGATAGAATCGAGTTATTAAATAAAACACTGAATAATTAAGGGGCATGAGTTAATATTTGGTATTATTATTGAAACAGGATAAATTTTGTAATTTTATTCCACTCCAGTGGCATATCTCAACGTTTTATAATGGGATCGTTACTTGTTACTATCTAATGTTGACATTTCGTATTAAAGTGTTAATAAGGCAATAACAATTATCAATTTTCGCACACTCCGTGTGGGTGACCCAAATTCGGGTCACGGCTCAACATTGAAACTTATGTTCATGTAGAAACATGTTTAATGCAGCGAAAGGTTTGAAATGGCATCAAAGAAAAACTATTAAATTGTTGCTGATCATTCGTCGTGGTGGCAAAGCAGCCCCTCAAGAAGTGGGAGATACTCTGGTCATTGTCAAAAAAGCAGTATTGTTTGTCTACAGTTTCTACAAAGAGTATTACACAATCAGCTAGATATGAATATAATTGGGATTTCACTCCCAATTATGTTACAATGTATTATATTACATTCAATGAGAATAGTTGCAACGTCTTGTATTATGACCAATATGACTGAGCAGTGTTGTTAATATGATAATCACCCGCATGTAGATCGAACCACACGGTACAAGTTCATACGGGTTACTGTAAAATCACTTGTGTCTTAGTATTTACTATACACAGCAGTGGACCAAGTTCTGACGAATCTTGGGACGACGATCATAAATCAAATCGAACAGAAATGCGATTTTAAACTTTAAATTTCACTTCTCTTGTAGTAAACTGAACTGCAGTTAAATAATGTATTTACTTGTTACTGCCACCTCATTTTAGACTTCATTGCACTTGATTTTAAATGCATCAGTTAGTTGAATCTTTCATGTATATCTTAACTAGTGTAATAAATTGTAAAAGTCCAATATTGGCTTGCCTAGATGAGGCAAATGAGCTGATTAGCAACCATTAAAAGCTTATACCTAGTTGGGGCTAATGAGTTATGACTTGATTAACTGATTCCTTCATTAAATTAACCAAAAAGTCGCTGCTTGCTTACTATATGATAGCGACTTCGAATCTCCCCATTGCCAAAAAACATGTGTAAGATTGTTATATGTTCCCATCAGTGTGCCCATGGGGAAATGAAGATTGCTAGTAGAATGTAAACAGTAGAAAACTCATAGCCCATATTGGAAGTTAAGGGTTTTACCTAGATACGGCAAAACAATCGCTGAGGATTAGTAAAATTATAATTCATTATCACGTGTGTTCTAAATTGTAGATCAATCTCAGAACTTTTATTTGAACGGAGGTAAATTCATTGGTAAATACAGAATAATTGGCAGCGGACGTTAGTCAGCAGCGTTTGTAAAAAAAAAACAAAGAAAACCATTCATACACGAGTACATTGATAGGTGTAACGTAGTTAAATTTTCAGTATTGTCCCATAGATACGTTTTCATATTTCCCCAACCCATTGAACTGCACATTCTTTAGAGAATCATCTAAAATGCAGTCCAAAGGTGTGGGATTACTTAATCGATAGACATAAATTAACACTGTATGTAAGTAGAAACATATGTATTTATTTTGGCTCTTACGATAAAATGCAACCATATTAAAACATATTTCAAGATAAATACGTTTGCAACATTATTACGTTTACTACATTGTACACACATTGCGTACATTGTTGCGTTTTGCTATATTATTGTTTTGTTTTTCAACAATTACTGCAATAAGACGAAACTGAACTCACTCTAGTGGTGAAGCAAAAAGTAATCATCACTAATGGAAAAGTCACTTCCTTTGACTGGGAATCACTCACAGGTTAACTTTGGTTTCTATGTAAAGTACATAGGGTGCGTGAGGCGTTGGCAAATCAAGTTATTTCCTTGGAGGGTGAATACAAAAAATATTATATTACTGCCTCATGTTTGTCTCGTATAACCAGTAATTTAATGTAGGTCCTTTATATCACAAAAAAGGGTACCGTAATTCATATTTACCTTCTTGGGAAAGAGATTTTTTCCTTATTCACAAATTCATCGGGATATTATCGCTTTGTACAATAGTTACACTGTATTCGTAATATACAGCGAAATTCCAACTAACCGTAATGCGTTAATACATATTTGAGCAAACGGTAAATTTACAACTCTAGCGAAGATCTCTAACCGTATATGTCATGTAATAAGTAAACACTAAGTTTGTAATATTTTGAGAAATCAAAATTAAATAAATTAGACGTTGCAATATATTAAAAACGTATTATAGTTAAATTAGTTTTAAAATTTGAACAATTCGTTATGATTTATTTCCTTTGAACTTATTCCTTTAAATGGTAAAACTTTATTTTAATTAAAATACAAGTTAAATTACCTACAATAATATTGTCAATATTTTAAAGGCCACAATTTACAATTTTTAAAATATCGTAGGCATTTTTATGGTTACAATCCTCAAGAAATATCAGAATGAAAGCACCAAAAACTTTATTTCACCCTCAAACCATCTTATGATAGATATCAAATTTATAGTTAACTTGCTTTAATATCTTATAGAAATACTTCACAGAAAACCTCTTTAAATGCCTTTATATGAATGATATGTATTTAGTTACTGAAGTGACACCTGAGTGCTTACCCCGATGTCGGGTAAGCCACCGTGATTGGTGGCTGCACTGTGAAAGTTTCTGTGGTGGCAACCCTGCTTCTAAAGCAGTCTGGGTTTATTACACACAGATAAGAACCTAATCAGGGCTAATGGATGAGTCTTCCCCATTCACTGACTCACTCCTGATGTGGCTTGACTCTCTGCCTTTACCTTGGTTGAAAAGGGGTAAAATGAAACGGTGAACAGCGTTTATTAGTTATAAGTGTACGTAAACATTTTCTAAATTTGTTTTATTGAATGTTATAAAATATATTTTCCTTGAGTCACTAGGGAAAATGAAATGAGCATAGTAGTAATTTTTCAGTGTGACTTTATTACTTTAGTTGAATGTGTACGGGATGAAATTTGTAGTGCAGCAAGACGGAACTTCGGTCTAACCAAGGTGCAGCCATTTTCTAGTTCTCCAAATCTGAACTGAGAAGAAAATAATATTGTTATTAAGTGCTTGTTGAACTGACCGAATATGTAATAAACAATTTGGATTGAAAATAGTTATATCGACATTTAAGGTCCTTATACAACTAAAATAACGTGTATAAAATTGTTGTTTGGAAAAATAATTTGTTTGGATAATTTTTAATATAGATTTGTATTTTTAGTTTTATTGCAATGTTATAATTGTAAAAGATTGTAAAAGATAATTGGATATTTTTTCATTAATAGAGAACGGTCTAATTTAAACCTAGGTAATCTACCTAATGCCAAATTTTATTCATACACCTTTATCAACAGTCAGCTCTTGAAAAAAATACAGCTGAAACAGATTTTCAACCATAGAATTGAAAAACGGTGAGTTTTTCAATTCTATGGTTGAAAATCTGTCTTCTTCAGCCTATGGTGTCACAATTTATTCCTTTAGTGGAACCGGCTTCAACTCAATTACGAGTCATCATCATAATTTAGTTGAAACCGGCCCCACTAAAGGAACAAATTGTGACACTATAGGCTGAAGAAGCAGGTGATTTTTTAAAATATAAGTTTCAAGGCTTTGAAAGATAATATGAAATTTAGTTTGATTTGTCCTAATTGAAACCAGTGAGGATGTGCCTCTAACAGCTTCTCTATAATTTTTTTTAAAAGATCCGTTATAAAAAATAAAAATGAGTGTAAAGTATAAACGTTTATCTATTTTACATAAGTGCTCACCTCTATGATGATGTGGCGTTGTGAATTTTATGATGGAAGATCTTGTGGAAGGCGTTGAGGAACGGAGAGTAGACCGAGGGGTACGACAACATGACTAAAACCAGCATCACTAGCAGCAGGATAGGAACGTAGTCTACTTCCATAGTTACTGTAACATTGTCAAAAACAGGTTTTACTACGATAGCTATTGAAATAAAATGACGATACTTAGCTATTGAGGCGTACATAAGGACCACATGGTTCTGACTGACAGTTAACCTAATTATTAAGGAAACCAAAGAAAATATTTTAGAATTAAATTAACATATACATTTAAATATATTTAAAAATAAAACAAATCTATCTTGGTTGTTACAGCCACTCCCTGTTACACCTAGGCCTAGTGCGCTCCACCATGCCGTCGGCCGGTTAAAGTATAAATCCTTATCAGACTGTTCTACCCAATAGGATAGCAAGATCAAGATTGTTTTTACTGGATTACATTGATAATTAATTATCAATGAACTTGTTTTCTCGATTAAAGTTGACTACTCGATGATTCACATATGTATAAAAAAGTTCCCCCGCAACACACGTTCCGTCCGCAAGGTTTTCTTACCTTTTATTCTCAAAGTTCTACAACTTCAACGTTGATTCTGTTTGAATGGGCAAGCTAGAACCGATATTTCCAAATGCTCTACAAAATTCTGTAGGTTTGAAAAACACTTAAATTATATAACTAAATGAGTACTAAGAACAACCCTTATAATATCAATTTACAATTTACATGATTAAAGCAAAATTAAATCAGTACTCATTGACGAACTATATTAATAATAATTTATTGTTAAAGCCTAAGTCACAACGCTCTCAAAGGAGAAAAATTAAAAACACAGCCTGAATATAAACGCAAATCACCCAAAATATATTAAAACCTCAATAATTACTGTTCCATAACAATATTTATTATTACAATTAAATAATTACCTGTAAATAATTTAGGTTCCTTACCTTAGTAAAATTGTATCTTAACCACTGTAGAAAGTCACACAACAAACACAAATAAAAAAAATGTGCCCTGTGATATATGTATGTTGAAATCCAACACCGAGAAATATATATAAAACTACTTGTCACCTCTTCATTACATATTAAGAAAGTAGGTTCTTGACGCAGTCAGCTCTTCAATCCATTTGCACTCCTTTCTTGTGTCGGAGATAAGATTTCTTATGTAAGTCATTTATGTGATAGCAATCAAATCGGGACGATCTTTATCTTTTATTAGACGTTTACTGCGAATAACATACTTCAGATATTTTTTCGATGTATAAGAAATTATGTTAGGTGACTGATTTGTTGTGAGATAACTTTAAGACAACCTAAGATGAAGTTATAATGATTAATGTACATTTGTTAATAATTGATGATTCAATATTAATTAAATTTATGATTAATAATTGATGATTTAAAAATTGATTGAATTGAATTGATAATAATTGATGATTACATTAATTGATCTTTCATATACCCTAATTCAAATTTGGCCGTTAAAATCACGTATTTAAACTTTATCACGTAATGTGTTACTTTTACAGCCTGCTGATTGTTTTTGATCAGCTATTTTGATTATTTTGTTATTATTTAAAACATTATAATCCCAATATTAAAACTTTCAATTTTCAAATGAGTTTTTTGGGGTTAGGGATTTTGAAACCTATATGAGGCTCTGAAACCCCTTTTTATGTTTAAGCAAAATCATTCGCCGGTTTTTAATAGTAGTTTTTAAATCTGACGATGCTCATTAATTAACCTAATATATGCACCACTTATAAAACTGTTTTTAATATTTTTTCATAACTTTTAATTTTTGTTTTTATATTAACGGATATGAATTTAAAAAATTTAAGTTACAAACCAAGCGATTTAAATTAAACATGATACTATCACAATAATTTGCAATTTACACAAAATTTCCTCATAATCTCTATCACCTGTTCATAATTGAGATGCCAGTTAACGAGCTTAATACATCAAAAGTGATTTTCTGTGGTCAAAAAATGATGCCTGTTACCTGTTACCTCCGTTGTCTGTCCCTTTGACCATATGCGGTATAGGACCCGTCGTCCTTAATTCTATGTATCCGCCTTGGTGGCCTCGTCCAATCAGATGGGGTTAGGTTAGGTAGTGCCAGGTATACGATAAAACCAGGTCAGGTATGGTGCCTCATGGTGGCCCCCATTTTCCCTCTATTAATAAACAAAATATACGGTCAAAGAAAGGGGTAGAACTGTTACCATGGACACGGAGGGTTTTGTATACGGGTTTATTTATGAACAGAGGTAAAATGGTGGCCCCCATGAATGATTAACTTTTTCTTGGAATTAACATGTGTTGGAACTCTAGTATTGAATCTAGTATTGGATGTATTAGGATCGTTGATGCCAGTGGCGCTGCAGTAGTCAGGTATGAAGCTGCGGTCGCCTGTTCCAGGAGATTACGTCCAATGGCGTGTTTGTGGCGGAATGCTTGATTAGGATGTTTGCGGCATAAGAGGATGTTTGTGGTTCCATGTGTCGTCCGGTTGAATAGATACATTACGTCCTCAGATACTTGGTCAGTATTTTATGAATAATGTAGTACATAATGTTTATTTTGGAAACTTAAACTTGTGTGACCCAAAATATTTCTTTATTCACTACATCCGGATTATTAACTTAAATTAGGTACAATCTTAACCTCAAAATTCACAGTTATAATACACATGTTTTTAAATAAATTTATTATACAATGGAATATCGTTGTTTAACAAACTTCCCCAACAGCCAAAAGAAGGAAGCGACTAAAAATATATAAGAAGAAAATTCAAAATATAATTTTAAATTAAGTTTTTATAAATTGGAATAAATTCTTTACGGCGCGGCGATACGAAATATTAACAAAAAATTGCTACTCAAAATAAATAATTCTTAGAAATTATACTTTATTATAAACAATTGTTTTAGTATATTATGTACTTGCTTATGCATTTGTAAATATCGTCTAAGGCAATAAATGTTTCTATTATTTATTGTGTAAATTAACTAAACTAAATTAATTACATTAGTATTACAAAAGACAATATACAATTTAACATTATTTTTAATTCCTCCAGTGAAGTGTAATTGTAAATATATCTTAAAGTGGTCAATGTGTTTTAATTGAATTCCGTGTAGGTATAAAGCACGTTTTATGCTAATTAAACATGTTTCACCTTTTATGTTTAAATAATTAGCTAATAGAATTAACTGACTCTATATATGATTGCTACTAAACTGTCGTTTAGTGAAATTAAATATATTTGTGGTAAATGCAATAGGCACAATTTTAGTTTCAGAGTTGTCTTTATGAATAATTAATTTATTGAGATTAATATATGTTCAATGCACAACTTTCTGTGAATCGGGAATTTTTAAAGCTCAATCAAGGTAAGCGATGTAAAGTTCAGATGTTTATTCTCTCAAGTTTGCTCTCATGTATTATGGAGTAGAAAAGTTGAATATCTGAGAGCTATTGCTGACTACCTGAGGTGTGCGCTGAGCGATGCGACTCTCTGCTTTCACAGTAAACACGCCTTTCATCAAAATAATTCAAACAACTAATCTCCATAAAACATTAATTCTGAAAACATATTATATATGTGAAAGTTTGTAAGTTTGTTTGAATGTTTGTTTAGAATTTGTGGCTCAATCACTCTTTAACTACTAAACTGATTGAGCTAATATTTCGCAGAGAGAAACTTGATAGTCTTGAGTATTATAGGCATATTAAAGTTGCGAAAATCCTAGAGAACTTTGCCCCACAGGGGTTCAAAGTTATCATGTATTCATTTAATTTTTATTGTGGAAAATGAAAATTAAACATATTTGTTAAAAAGTAGAATGCATCGTATTTTATTGTCATGTGATTAATGATATGGTGATTGAACTCACGGAATTACTAACAAAATTAACGTAATTACGTCTGCGAAAATAACGTTTCTGAAATTTTATGCTGCCATATTTTGTTACTTAAAAACAATTCAACCCTGTTATGTTTGTAATTGAGTTACCACAGTGTAATAATTGTTTTTCTGTTACAGGTCTACGTTTCCAGTTGAAAGGTATGTTTATAGATTTATTAATGTATAAGATTGTATGTCTGTACATAGAAAAAAGAGGGAATACAAATTATGTAATCACCTTTAGAAAAATTTTATTAGCCAAATTTATATATATATTGTTGTACTAAATAACAGTAATTAATAAATACGCCAATAAATGTAACACTTTAATCTTATATAAAATTCTCGTGTCACAGTGTTTGTGACAAAACTCCTCCGAAACGGCTTGACCGATTCTTATGAAATTTTGTGTGTATATTCGGTAGGTCTGAGAATAGGACGTAAACTGTTTTTTTCGATAGGCGAGTGAGCGAAGCGAACGAGCTCATATTGAAAATGAACGATTATTTGACATAAAACAAATTCAATGACATTAGGACAGGACGTCTGCGTCTGTCGGGCCGGCTAGTAAAGGTAAACAAACTATTAGGACCTTTCACTTGAACTAGCTTATACTGTGTGTTTTTCTCATGCTTCTGAATTTGTACCACCTCTCATTACTTATTTTTCAGTAGCCCCCCCCTAGCACCCCTCTTTGTCTTTCAGTAGCGATTTTACAACTTTGATCTTCCGTTTAAGCCTCGTGTTGTTAATGTTTTAACAGCTGTTAAGTACACAGGTCAATTTAATTTTGTTCTTTCAAAGATAGGGCGGAGCCCTAAATACGAATCTAACTATAAGGAATTTCGTGAAACCTTCACCTTGACATCTTTTAGTCACACATCAAACACTAAAATCGGTTCGGTATTTCCTTATATACTACATTATAAAATAACTGGGTGTATTTATAAATAACTTGGATACGGTAACAATAGATTAACACATTAAGACTTTCGTCCTATTAAATAGACGCAGAACTACCGTATTTTAAATCCATCCGTTAGCATGATGACCTTTTATATCTATATAAAATTGTATATGTACATTATGGTCTGATTTAGTACCAAGTATTATTTTCCATGGAGGAGCTGTGAACTGTTCAGTATTGTGTGTCAGTTGGATTTCCTCGCACCGATATCACAAGGATGGAACTGTGAGCGGAAATATTTCAATAAAGGTGGAAGCCGTTTCAAGATGGCGGCTGATTTATAACTAGACATTCTCAAGCGTTCAGTCATCCGACTGTTATTTATACGAATACTCCATAAATAACTATCTTAGTAGAAATCTTATATCAGCAGTTCACTTCTTATATTTTATTTTTAATTGTAATAGGTAGTACATGTGTTAGGTATTTAACACATTAGGTTATTTTGCATTTAGGTTTTTTTTCTGGCTATACTTATATATTGGCTATATAATATTTACTTAGTTTTTAGGATTTTAAAAAGTATTTTAATAAAGGCTTGTAGGTTAAATATTTTGTTTAATTTTAAAAAACAGTACTCAATTAATGTTTGTATGAAAGTAAGTAAAGATTAAAAAATATATACTCCAAAACCGAATTTAGATGGAATTACACATTATACATCAGTTTGTCAATGTTTCTAAAAGTGAAGAACGTACAGTAGGAACAGTAATAAGTTATTAAAAAATATCTTAAGGTTCTTGGAAAGCTGGTAAAATATAAATACTGAATAAAACATGTAATAAATATACCATATAATGTTGAGACACCATGACAGAATCTGATCAAACAAATATCTTCCCTCGTGTTAAAACTAAAACTAATTCATCAGCTACGATAAAAGGGATTTGTTTTTAGATGTATACACGTGTATATACAGCTTCAGAGTGTAGTATTTCCGTTGTTGAATTAGCATGAATGGAAGCAATATATCGAGACTACCAGCACATCTCCATTACATTCATATCGCATGGATTCTACCCTATAGCGACCAACTGTTCATTGTCAGAAAAGCGACCTTATTACAGAATTGTGCAAGATTGTGCAACGAACGTTGGGAAACATCACATTTACTTACTGGCCTCAGTACGTGGCGTTGATTCTCCATTTACTTACTGGCCTCAGTACGTGGCGTTGCTTCTCCATTTACTTACTGGCCTCAGTACGTGGCGTTGCTTCTCCATTTACTTACTGGCCTCAGTACGTGGCGTTGCTTCTCCATTTACTTACTGGCCTCAGTACGTGGCATTGCTTCTCCATTTACTTACTGGCCTCAGTACGTGGCGTTGCTTCTCCATTTACTTACTGGCCTCAGTACGTGGCGTTGCTTCTCCATTTACTTACTGGCCTCAGTACGTGGCGTTGCTTCTCCATTTACTTACTGGCCTCAGTACGTGGCGTTGCTTCTCCATTTACTTACTGGCCTCAGTACGTGGCGTTGCTTCTCCATTTACTTACTGGCCTCAGTACGTGGCGTTGCTTCTCCATTTACTTACTGGCCTCAGTACGTGGCGTTTGCTTCTCCATTTACTTACTGGCCTCAGTACGTGGCGTTTGCTTCTCCATTTACTTACTGGCCTCAGTACGTGGCGTTTGCTTCTCCAATAAGTGATATTAAAACATTCACATTTACTTACCGGCCTCAGTATGTGGCGTTTGCTTCTCCATTTACTTACTGGCCTCAGTACGTGGCGTTTGCTTCTCCAATAAGTGATATTAAAACATTCACATTTACTTACTGGCCTCAGTACGTGGCGTTTGCTTCTCCAATAAGTGATATTAAAACATTCACATTTACTTACTGGCCTCAGTACGTGGCGTTTGCTTCTCCAATAAGTGATATTAAAACATTCACATTTACTTACTGGCCTCAGTACGTGGCGTTTGCTTCTCCAATAAGTGATATTAAAACATTCACATTTACTTACTGGCCTCAGTACGTGGCGTTTGCTTCTCCAATAAGTGATATTAAAACATTCACACTTACTTACTGGCCTCAGTACGTGGCGTTTGCTTCTCCAATAAGTGATATTAAAACATTCACATTTACTTACTGGCCTCAGTACGTGGCGTTTGCTTCTCCAATAAGTGATATTAAAACATTCACATTTACTTACTGGCCTCAGTACGTGGCGTTTGCTTCTCCAATAAGTGATATTAAAACACTCTAATGTACACAACTTGATACACTAAATGATTATACCCTGCACAGTTGTTTAAAAAGGTCAATTATTTGGCGGTTCAACAATAATTTTCATAGCATTATATGCATATGAATAACCCCACTTTTTAGGATTCTGAAAAAGGATTATGGAATGATGTTATGAATTATGATATATTATAATGATTATAGCTAAAAAATACATCTTTGGATTTTTTGGAGGGGTAAACATGAGGAGATACCCCTCCCACCTCCACCGACCCATCCACCCCTCCTCACTTCACCACTATCCATTCAATTACACTCCACCTGAGATAAAATGTCATCATTAATTACACAGCACAGCTGAATTTCGGAGCACAGTTGAATTCTCCGATATGAGAATCATCGTTTTATTACATCAGTCCTATCCTTATATTAACATTTAAACAATGTATTTCCACATTCCAATACACAACACTGGAAAATTGGGTTTGTTATGCTACAATGTTTTATATTTTTAACATATATGTTTAAGATTGCTAAAGGATATTATTATTTCTTTCCTTTGGAATTTATACAAAATGTCTTCTTTATAATGTCAAATTTTTGACACATAAAATGGTAATTTCACTCCAAGTAATAATAAACATAATGTAACATACCACTTAAAAATGTACTGAATATGATCAAAACGAATAAAATTAATACACATGGTTGTAAACAAATGTAAATAGTTGTTTAATTATTGGTTCACCTAAAAATGAAAATGAAAGAAGGATTAGATCCCAGCTTGGGTTCAACAGTTGGGAATGTTAAAACAAAAATAAAACTACGAAATTCATACAAGTTTAGTTGCTATACTCCAGTTATTTACATAGTATAACTGCTATTCATAACTGGAAATACCCACGGTTCACTAGTCAGAAACAATGCAGCCGTCGCCATACCATGCGTGGGCGTGCACCACTGCAGTTTCACCACGCTCACCACCACACCACGACACACCACAGGATGGTGGTGGGCGGCCCAGCAAAGTGGTGATTTATGGTGCTCACCACAACACTCAACACATAACATCACACCACAGACTCGACATACCACTCGTGTTTTTAAATAGAGTCGCATGTGCTCCTGAATATCAACCATATTGAATGTTACATTATTTGAAATAAAACATTGCAATGCACAGGCAAGTAGTAATCGTAACTAATGCGTTAGACTGATAAATGACGGGAAAAAATGCTACGGTTGTTTAGTAGCGGCTTTTTCGTCTTTGATGGTTGGAGTAACGAAAACAAATACTCATGTTACGTTGAAAATTCATGCTTTACAATATGATGCAAGAATCTGTTTGTCGTGAGTGACACGGCGGTGAGCTGCGGCTTATTTGCGAAAGGGTTCGAGCGAAACGGAAACATTCCAAAAGGAAGTAGACTGATTGTGATTCTGCGTGAGAATAGCTTTAATACAAAACATTCTCAAACGTAAAAGTGGGTTTTTCGTGGGTATTTCACTTTGCAGCGGGGGGGAGGGGTTTGATATAATATCTTGAGGGGGTACCTATTGGGGGTGTAATACTGAAGTTAACTAGACAGGTGAATGACTATTTAAGCGTGCGAGCTCTGCTACTAACTATGATCAGTTGATTGATTTACTTATTGGTAGGTTACTGGGAAAAGCTGCTGCAGTCTAATCCCAAACCTGTATTACAAGCTAATTGAATAATTGATTGGAAACGTTGATGGACTACCAGAGGGCGGAGATCTTTTACCCAGAACCAGAAAGGGCCTTGCCAAGCCAGCTTTGATTTTTTATAACTAACATGAGAATAAACTAAACCTTCCAAACATTGACTGAGTTTAGACAAACAAGACCTGGTGAAATATTAAACGATTTCCTAAAACTGAGAATGTTACTAATTATACTATTAATGATTCTAATGCATTTTCAGGAAAATTGATGCTTAAGGCAACGTGGTGAAATTCGGCATGAAACTAATTGCCAGGACAGGAGTCCCTGGCAATAAATTATCAGTCCTACATTTCCTGGCGTTGGGGCGCAAACCAATAAGGTTGCCCCCCTTAAGAAGGAGTTAGCCTTCCATCTAAAGGAATCCTACAATCTTACTTAAAACTAATACTTAGCAAAATATAATGGTGAGCAGGAAAACCGGTTAACGTCCTTCTTGTGCTGTGGTTTCGGGTAGACGGGGGAAGGAAAATCTAGAAGCTTCTCGGCGCAAGCGACACAGCTGTTCGTGTGACGAAACGGCTGATTCGGACATGAGAGGCAAGCACCAAACTGCGATTATGGAGCTCGCCCATCCCGTTTTGAGACAAAAAGGCCTAGTCGTGACGTTAAACGTCACAACGTTATTTTAAACAATCGATAAAATACATGATTCGATATGTTGATGAATGTTTGTTTGCCCTCACGATCGTACAGGCCTAGTAAACCCGCATGTCACACGCGATAAACTGGCACGAGCTCTGAGGTAATCAGTTGAACGCGAGTTAACTAATAAAACCTTATCTCAAGTCGTGGTGATTAATCTGTTACGTGTGGTTGTAGAGGGGGTGGTAAGAGGTGGGAGGGTGGGAGGGTTAGGGGTGGGAGGCAAATCATCTTATGAGAAGCTCGCCTTTAGAATATTAGTTTACCAGCCAGAAGTAGGTATTGTGGACTGTTCAAAATATTGATTGATCGTTAGTAGTGTCTAATGAATAACTACAGTATGATCGCAACGTTAATAATAATGTAGTTCAGCATATGTTTCAGTGAAATTGTACGTGTTTTAAAGAAATAAAATAGTTCATGGTCATCATTGAATCCAATTCTAAAATTCAGTTTGATTTCTTATAACTTTAAAGCATTAACCAATGTATTCTTTAAACTAGAACTAAACTGTAAACGCACCAATTTTTCCTGGAAGTAACATTAAAAACACAATTAAAATTAAATAAATAAATATCGTATGTTTTTTATCGGTGGCAGGTCTATAAAACAAGGACTGCCCCCCTGTCCTAGAAACCTGTACGTTTTGTAGAAAAGTAGTAAGTGGTAAGTTAGTTTTGAACCGCAGTTGTATGTTATGCTCGAATAGCTAATAGGCTATAGCCGTTAGTAATTCGGGAGCATCTACCTCAGCTCCTCGCGGACCAGTCACTCTTAGTGTATTTAGTAACTAAACACAATAAGGTAGATGGGTTATTATTAGGAGATATAATAACAGACGGCACTGTTGCAACTGAAGTAAACGCAACGGAAGTAAAAGTAAGGACGTTACAATAAATTGGTCAGAAATTAAAAAAAATAATTAAAAAGTTAAAATAGAAAATCATTTAGTTCTTTTTTACACGACGTAAATGTTTACGAGCTTTTAAACTTTTCTGAAATCAGACCTAATGAAAACTGCATGAAACACTATTTCGCAATCTCCCAAGATTATCTTCATGTATTATGGAATAGAAATGTTCTGAGAACTCTATTTACAGACCGCCTGAGATTTAACCTGAACGCCGTATATCTTACCACGTATACGAAAAACATTGTATAAAATATTTGACCTTAAATTATCTTAACTCTCAACTATTTGTGTGTTTTTCCTTTAAAATAATCCCAAATATTTATTTATATGTAGATTTATTTAATTAATTTTCATTTATGTCAAACCAAATATAAATTAGAAATAAAATTGATAATGTTGTATAGTACGAAACATGAATAAAGAACATTATTCGTGAACGTTATGCCTCATAAACCTTTTTCCGTATTCAATAATGAGTATAGTTGATTATTGTTGGTGAATAGTGATGGAGCCTTTAACCTTTCCTGCGTGGTTTGATGTTGATTAGTGCCATATAAATGAATATAAACTTGTAGTTCTCGTCACCGCTTCAGCCAACGTATAAATTATGTTTGAACATCGAGAGTCAGAGGTATTTGCAATGGAACGTCGCGTCCGTCGAATTTCTTGGTACCGTGCAGTGCCTGCAGTTTAACAACCCTCACTAATGTTTTTATCTAGAATTCGTTCTTGAAATATTTAAACTGTAGACGTTACTCAATTTAGCTATTGTTGGTTTTAACTTGAACTACTTCAAACACGTATTCATAAATTCCTCTACAACGTTACGGCGTAATTTTATGTCGTGTTTTAAAAATAAGCGTGAGACTGTTTTTTGAATATTTCTTTTTAGTTAATATGATTTTTAAACATCGAAAATTTAATTTTAAAATATGTAATTTCTAGGTTCTATTAAATACAAAAATCTGTATGGAAATATATTAATCCTACGTTATTATAATTGTAAGAGCCTTTAAACTTATAAAAGCCTTAAAGTTATTATAAAATTGAGAAGTGAGACTTTCTCAAAGGTTACACTGGTTTACAAAATCTCAGTAGATCAACGACTAGTTTGAAAAATATAAATAAGAACGAGTTCGCACGCAGCACGCTTACGTGAGGGAATTGAATTTCCACATAAAAACTATAAAAACTCAAAATCAGGTAAAAACATACAATTATTCCAATTTTTATTCAAATCTGAAAATATTGATTTTTTGGCTGTTACTCCTGGTTCTATTTACCTGCAATGCTGGGAATACAATTTTGCGCATTATAAGGTTAGGAGAAGGTCCAGTCAGGCTTTAAAGTAGGCGTGAGGTTGTTGGGGATGATAAAAGTACACAAAAAATGATTAACAGGCTTTTCTAATGTAAAACCCCCATAAGACAACGTACTGTGTTTGGTCAATACACATTTCCTTTAATAACTCGGTAAATATATATGCTAGAATGACGAGAGAGGGCTTCGCCACACTAATTCCCATCTTTTTACATTATTTAATTTCACATCCGGATATATACAATTTTGAACGACCCCCCAAAACGTGTTCAGGGGGTCACGTTAGGAACTTCTATGGTGGTCCCGGGCTTAAGTTTCACCGTGCGGGTCATTATAATAGTTCACTTTCCATTGGAAATTCACTAATAAGAAAGTTGAGACAAATATCCAGGAATATGTTATTCTATAACTATTGTAAATGTGTTCTACGACTTATAAGATCGACCCATATTATTATTATGAAGACTACAACCGTAAATGGATAGTTGGAAAAGCCTCTTAATAAGTTAGTGTTATGCAATAGGACAAAAATAAACAGAATAAACTGAGGATGGCCGCTTCAGAAATGTTGGACTTCTGGTATTTGGATATAACAAAGAAGTTCAAATGTCTTATCACCTGTCTTTATCCAAAGTAAATTCGTAACATAAACAGTATTTGTAAAAATGAATTAGTTAGAAATACTCGTCAAAACATAATTTATTATATTCTATAGTACCGGAAATTGTAATCTTAATATATAAAAGGCAAAGTCATCACTCACTTATCCAACTTTCCGGAATTCTAGAGTTGTGAAATTTGGTAAGTTGATTATTTATGTCTAAAATAGAAAAAAAGTTAAATTGTTTTCATACTGATTCATCCATAGGGCTCTGCCCCACGGGGCGTCATGGACATTCGAACATTCAAACAGCTGATCTTGATTCTAAGTTGTCAAAACTGTCATAGTTTACGTGGGCGAAGCCGCAACACGTCTGCTTGTGCGTCTAGTGGTTTATGTTTTCATTAGTAGTTAAAATTCACATTTGGTTTTATTTTAAAGACTGGCGAATATCATGATGAAAAAGTGGACAATGCAAAGGTATATGAGTTTAAATAATGTAGCTGATAGGTAGTGAATGTACACTTAATAATTGATAGGCAAAGTCTAATAATTAATAGACCGCAAGCAAACGCGCAATAACCTGTCCAAGTGTTGGTTCAACGTCGTGTTCGTCCCCCTGAACTGTAATTGATTGGCGTTTAATTTGTCACAGTCATTCCAATCAGACAGTTATCGTGGATTTCTTTGGAAAGTAATTTACTAAATGATATCATGATTTATTGTTGCCTGCATATAAAAATCCTATCATACGCCCTTGCAAACGAGTGATGAAAGATTTTTACATAAACAAATAAGAGAGTCCGGTCATCGTTAGTTAGCTTCTGTGAATTTTAAGTAATATTTTAACTTTAATTAATATTCCTTCTTTCAGTGATATCCCCCTATCGGGAAAAAATGGTCTCATGGTAGGTCTCATGGTAGCCGCGAGTTAGTTTACTTAAGCCCAAGACCATGATAACTTTTTGTTTTGAGGTCCCCAGATGCCAAAAACGCCATTCGTTCAAATTCATCCGTTAACTCCATAACTTGAGTAAAAAGCATCCGATTTCGATGAAATTTGGCACACACGTGTAAAGCGACATTAATGACTTTACGTTCGAAAACCAGAAAGATCGGACCATGGGGAGGGGGTTTTAAATTTTCCAAAAATTAGTTTTTTGAATTTTTTACTATACAATTTTTAAAACACTCAATTTTGGTTTTAACCATTTTATAGAGCTTAAAAAACAAATAATATGGTATTTTGAATTATTAACCTGGGTTAGGTGGTTGCAGAGAAAATCCAAAAAAAGTGTTCATAAAATCTCCCATGTTAATCTTATGGGGAAAAGGTTTTTAAAATTTCCACAGTTAATTTAAATTTAAACTTGACATTTGCTAATACCAATCGGTTCAGCTCTACAAAACAATCATTTTGGTGTTTAAATTGTGATTCCACGTCCATTCGTTGCAGAGTTATTCAAAGTGCTAAACACTGTACGTTGTCCAATGTTATCCTTATGGAGAATAATTAAAACTTGATATCTCGATTATTTATGAATGTATATTGATAAAACTTGGTATGTGGCTTCAAATAGTACTGGTATAGTGATATTTGCACAGAAATATTTGCCCCATTGAAGCAAACCTGCATACTCAGTCCCAATTATTCTTATGGACGACAAGTAAAGTTTTATATCTTCCTTGATTATGAACATAAATTATTATAACTTGGTACGTAGATTCACCTGGTTGAGTTACACTGATAATTGCATAAAAACACATTTCTTATATTTCTTGTTGCAGCAAACCTGCATACTCAGCCCTAATGTTATTCTTATGGAGAATAAATAAATTCCTATGTGTCACTTATTTATAAATGTATCTTTATGAAACTTGGTAACTTGCTTTATGTAGTAGTAAGAAACATTTGCATAAATTGGAAATTCACTTAGTATGCAGGTTCGCTGCAACGGTGGTATTTTTTAAATAGATTTATATATAAACAAATAATACATAGAATAAGCTTTTTAGCGAATTTCCTCTATAGGGAAGAAGCTATTACCGTACGTCTCATGGTTAGCCCGAGACCATGATAACTTTTTGTTTTGAGGTCCCCAGATGACAAAAACGCTATTCGTTCATTATATATATATATATATATATATATATATATATATATGTGCGTGAGTGTGATAACTTGAGTAAAAAACGTCCGATTTTGATGAAATTTGGCTAAAATGTGTAAAGTGACATTCAGGACTTTAAGTTCGAAAACCAGAAAAATCGGACCATGGGAAAGGGGGGTTTATGGGGTTTCAAAATTTTACAAAAATCAGTTTTTTGCACTTATCATCATACATTTTTTTAAACACAAAATTGTTGTTTTTTACCATTTTATAGAGCTTAAAAAACAAATAATATAGTATTTTGAAACATTAACCTAGGTTAAGTGGTTGCGAAGAAAATCCAAAAAACGTGTTCATAAAATCTCCCATGTTAATCTTATGGGAAAAATGGTTTTTAGCTTTTCCTCAATTAATTTTACTGTAAACTACACATTTGCTTTTACCAATCAGTTTAGCTCTACAAAACAATCATTTTGGTGTTTAAATTGTGATTCTACTTCCATTCGTTGCAGAGATATTCAAAGTGTTAAACACAGTATGTTGTCCAATGTTATCCTTATGGAGAATATTTAAAATTTAATATCTCGATTATTTATGAACGTATATTGATGAAACTTGGTATGTGGCTTCAACTAGTACTGATATTTGTACAAAAAATTGAGTTTTTGTTGATTATCCCCGTAGCAGCAAACCTGAATACTCAGCCATAATGTTATTCTTATGGAGAATAAGTTTTATAATATCCTCCTTAATTATGGACATAAACTATTAAAACTTCGTATGTTGCTTCACCTGGTTGAGTTATATTGATAATTGCTTAAAACACATTTCTTATCTTTGTCGTTGTAGCAAACCTGCGTACTCAGTCCTAGTGTTTATCATTTAATTATTTATGAACTAGCTGTTACCAGCAGGCTTCGCCCCGCAAATTATTTATAAAAACTATGATAGTTTTGTGTGCTGCATTCTGTGGTTAGCCCGTGGAACTACTACGAATCAAGATCAGCTGTTTGTAATTTCATCAGTTCAAACAAAAATGAATGTCCATAAGGAATACATGGGAACTTTGAACCCCCGTGGGGCATAGCCCTAGTGGAGGTTCAAAATAAAAATAGGTCCATGCCCATCTCTGGTATATTGGCTCTATTCCTGCAAAATTTCAGCACAATCGGTCCAGTGGTTTCACGTGATAGAACTCTAGAGTTACGCACAAACATCCATACTTTCACATTTATAATATTAGTATGATTTTTATGAAACTTGGTAGGTGGCTTTATTTTTTAGTAAGAAACATATGCATTTATTGGAAATTCGCTGAGTACGCAGGTTTTCTGTGACGGGGGTATTTAAGTTTAAGATGTTGAAAAAGTGAACCCACTTAAGTAAGATGGACTCACTGTCATCCACCTACCGTTATTCACGGGACGTGCGTTTTACAGATTTTATTTTCAAGGTTAAAACAATCTTAAAACAAAGCTTTCTTACTATTACATGAATAAAGATGAAAGGTAAAATGAAATTTATTTAAAATAAATAATATATCTTAAACTTTTAAAAGTGTTATACATATTTCCATCAACATAATATTTCCATACACAAATTTACAGAGGTAATTAAAAGTAAATGCTCAGTTATATTGTACAGTGTGTTTTAGTTCAGAAGAAAATATTAAATTTAAAACCTTCTTGGATCAAAATGTTCCCATGATAACAGCAATATCTGGATGAACACATAATGAGCAGCAGCCATCTCCACCCCCCCTCCTCCTATCCCTCCCCCACCTCCATCTCCTCCTCTTTCTTGTAATTACACGCCGTTCGAGACCAGCTCCTACCATTAATCGCGCTTTTGACGAGCCAATATCTCGCTTTTACAATTTAAATTCGAAAAGACTATTAATACTTCCCGGCTTGTCAGTAAGACCGAGCAAAATAATTGGTGTAGAATGTTTCCCGTTGCATTTATACATGCAAGATTAAATCATATGCATCATCGTTGTATCATCCTTGCAGATTTTACGAGATTTGTTTTTCTGCTTAGTTTTCGGTTTTGCTACACTGTATACTGATTTACAAAGGGGTTATTTATTAATTTGCATTTTGTAAATAATTGTACTCAATAAAACTTATGCATGATACAATTTATCGTTTTAATTTGTTGAATACGGTTTTCAATCAAACAAATTATTTAAATGCTGTATGTCTTTAGATTCCTAAAAAAATTTCCGATTTTATTTATCCTACGCTTAAATGTGTTGGAAGACTGCAAATTCTACTGCATGTTATCAATTAAATAACATACAAAATCTCAGTATTCAATGGTATTAACTTTATAGTGGTATTAATGTTCAGAAAACTTTCAAATTGAGTTTTACCGGTTTTTAACTGCCTCCAGAGAATGAATGTTAAAGTGAACCTCAAAGAGGGCGGCGCCTAATTTAACAATTTCCTGCCAGCCAGCCAGTTATAGCGATTAGTCTTATATCCTCCGCTAAAGTGGCCACTTAGCCTGGTAGTTAACTATAAGAAAATGCAGGACCATTTTAAAATATATTGATTTGTATCGTTTACAAATCTTAATTCACCGTCAACAAAATCTTTAACGTTTATCTGTCTCGTATATCTATTGCTGTTTGATGTACCAAATATATGTTTCAATAATAAAGATAAACTAAGGTTCGGAAATAAATGAAATTTTTTAAATGAGTTAGACCTGATGTCTTCATCGGTGGATCAAATTTACGACATAGCTTGGATTACTTTCAACGTATTAAGGGGATTTTTTTAAATAGACCAATTTTGATGTAATATCTGTCTAGTCAATGGTTACATAACTTCACACTTTTCAATATTATGATTGTTAAACTGAAATGAATGGTAAGATACAATTTGTTGACCTTAAAATAACAAGAAGGAACACATTTGATTATAAATCGCTTCAAAATATTTGTTCAATGTATTTCCGATTAAAATAAAAACTAGTTAGTACAATCCAATAGAATCGCGACGCCGCGCGCCGACGCGACGTACGTAAGTCGGACGATAAAGGCCATTTAATAATTTTATTGATGCTTTATAACTCTGCGATATTTTTATAACTGAACTCTTGTATCATCCTCTCAATTTTCATAGTATAAGGGCTATTTATATAAATGCGTGTGTTCATGTGGGTTAGTGAATCCTTGTGGTTATTTGTAATTCTAATTTTGTTTCTGAGCTTTGTAAAATTAAACAAAACTCATTAGAACCACTATTGTTAATGAAAAAAGCGAATCTTTTTAATGAACCATAAAACATCACGACCATAATAATGACTATACTATGACAATGTACAATAATGACTATAGGAACAAAAGCAATTAAACAATAAAAGAAGCACTGTGAAATCGAGAAGTAATCTAATTAGTGAGCACTCTATAGTTTCACTGAGATCTAGGAACTGTTTAGGCCCTTCTGTTTACTATTGTTTTACGAGCAGTTTATAAGGGAAATAAGAAGATAATTTTTTATACTAATTTAAACACGTTTAACCTATACAGGGTGTCCTAGTTCGTATGTGCCAAACTTTAAAAAGTTATTCAGCAGGTTAAAGCAAACCAAAAATATAGAACAATATATGTCCTATCTCTAACCATTATCTGTCTGTCGGTCTGTATGTGATTTTTACATAACATTTTAACTACATAAGATATCAACTTTAAGCTTGGTACATGTATTACATCTATGAAGACGCATTTTTGTATGGAAAATCAAGTTTCTATTTTGTACCATTTCAAAATGGCGGCTATTTTTGTTTTTCAAAACTAAACATCTTAAACACCCTAATATTTAGGGAAATCTGTAAGAATCAAATAGGTTGTCCTAGATATAATGAAATAGATTTTAACCATAAGATTTTAAACAATTGAGAAATTGTAATTTTTACGTGTTAAAACATGCTTTTTTACCATTTCTGGACTAAAATATAATGTTTTAACTTATTAAAATTAAAGCTTCTCAGTTATTTAAAATCCCATGGTTAAAATCTTCATATAGTTATTTTTTTGGACAAAATGACACATCCTGATTGATTCTTACAGTTTTAGCGAATTTCCCTTATAGGGAAGAAGCTATTACCGTAGGTAGCATGGTAAGACTTAAGCCCGAGACCATGATAACTTTTCGTTTTGAGGTCCCCAGATGCCAAAAACACTATTCGATCAAATTTATATACATGTATATATATATATATATATATATATATATATATATATATATATATATATATATATATATATGTGTGTGTGTGTGTGTGTGTGTGTGTGTGTGTGTGTGTGTGTGTGTGTGTGTGTGTGTCCGTTACCGCGATAACTTTTGAAAGAAAGGCCCGATTTTGATTAAATTTGGCACAAATATAGAGAGTAGCATTTATGACTTTAAGTTCGAAAACCAGATCGATCGCACTATGGGAAGGGGGTTTACAATTTTCCAAAAATCGGTTTTTTGCAAATTTGACCCCAAAATGTTAAAAACACTCAATTTTGGTTATAGCCATTTTATATAGCTTACAAAAACAAATAATTTAGTATTTTGAATCATTAACCTAGGTTAAGTGGTTGCGGAGAAAATCCAAAAAACGTGTCCCATGTTAATCTTATGGGAAAAATGTTTTTAGATTTTTCTCAGATAGTTTTACTAAAAACTTCACATTACTGTTTATTAATGTGTTTAGCTCAACAAAACAAACATTTTGGTGTTTTAATCGTTGTTCTACGTCTAACCGTTGCAGAGATATTCAAAGTGCTAAACACAGTACGTTATCCAATGTTATCCTTATGGAGAATAAATAAAATTCTATATCTCGATTATTTTTGAATGTATATTGATGAAACTTGGTATGTGGCTTCAACTAGTTGTGGTATATTGATATTAGCACAAAAACAAGTTTTTTGTTGATAGTCCCCGTTGCAGCAAACCTGCATACTCGGCCCCCATGTTATTCATATGGAGAATAAGTAAAGTTGTATATCTTCCTTAATTATAAACCTAAATTAATAAAACTTGGTATATAGCTTCACCTGGTTCAGTTATATTGATAATTGTAAAAAAAACATATTACTTGTTTTCCTCGTTGCAGCAAACCTGCGTCCTCAACCCTAATGTTATTCTTATGGAGAATAAATAAAATGCTATATATCACTTATTTATGGATGTATTTTTGTAAAACTTGGTAAGTATCTCTATGTAGTAGTGAGTCACATATACATGCATTGGAAATTCGCTGAGTACGCAGGTTTGCTGCGACGAGGGTATTTTCCTACATATTACGGTGTTTAAGACGTTTAGTTTTGAAGAACAAAAATAGCCGCCATTTTGTAATGGTACAAAGTAGAAACTTGATATTCCATACCAAAATGCGTCATATTAGATGTAATACATGTACCAAGTTTAAAGTTGATGTCTTTAGTGGTTAAAATGTTATGTTAAATTATATAAAAATCACTTACAGACCGACAAACAGATAACGGTTAGAGATAGGACAAATGTTGTTCCACATTTTTTGTTTGCTTTAACCTGCTGAATAACCTATTAAAATTTGGCACCTACGAACTGGAACATCCTGTTTTAGCGAATTTCCCCTATAGGGAAGAAGCTATTACCGTAGACTTAAGCCCCAGACCATGATAACTTTTTGTTTTGAGGTCCCCTGATGCCAAAAACAGTATTCGTTCAAATTTATATATATGTATATATATATATATATATATATATATATATATATATATTTATATCTATATATATATACATATATATGTGTCCGTTACCGCGATAACTTTTGAAAGAAGCGCCCGATTTTTATGATATTTGGCACAAATATGGAGAGTAACATTTATGACTTTAAGTTCGAAAACCAGATCGATCGGTTTATGGGAAGGGGGTTTTATGGGGGTTTAAAATTTTCCAAAAATAAGTTTTTTTAACTTTTTACCCTAAAATTTTAAAAACACTAGATTTTGGTTATAACCATTTTGTAGAGCTTAAAAAAACAAACAATTTAGTATTGAATCATTAAGCTAGGTTTAGTGGTCGTTGAGAAAAGTAAAAAAAAGTGTCCATAAAATTTCCCATGTTAATCTTATGGGAATACGGTTTTTAGATTTTCCTCAGATAATTTCACTAAAAACTCCACATTTCTTTCTACCAATCAGTTTAGCTCTACAAAACAATCATTTTGGCGTTTTAATTGTTGTTTTACGTCCAACCGTTGCAGTGATATTCAAAGTGCTAAACACAGTACGTTGTCCAATGTTATCCTTATGGAGAATAAATAAAATGTTATATTTTGATTATTTATGTATGTGTATTGATGAAACTTGGTATGTGGCTTCAACTAGTTGTGGTATATTGATAATAGCACAAAAAAAGTTTTTTGTTGATTTTTCCGGGTAGCAGCAAACCTTCATACTCGCCCCCCATGTTATTCTTATGGAGAATAAGTAATGGTTTGTATCTCCCTTAGTTATGAACCTAAATTAATAAAACTTGGTATGTAGCTTCACCTGGTTGAGTTATATTGATAAATGCAAAAAAACACATATCTTATCTTCCTTGTTGCAGTAAACCTGCGTACTCATTTATAATGTTATTCTTATAGAGAATAAATAAAATGCTATATATCACTTATTAATGAATGTATTTTTGTGAAAGTTGGTAAGTGGCTCTAGGTAGTAGTGATACCCACATATTTGCATTGGAAATTCGCTGAGTACGCAGGTTTGCTGCGACGGGGGTATTTATTCTATTAAAGACCATTGCTAAATAGTTTTGTCTTAAACGATATTAGTTTTACTTTGAAGGTTTTGAAACGAAGTCAGAAAGTCAAATAAACCAAAGTTACAGTGATATAAAACTAAACACTGCTTACCCCCAGTTATCAAGCTATGTTTGAACGTTTGAACATATATTAGAGTGAAATGTTTAGGCCCATTGGTCCACTAATAGTGTTTTAGTAGTATGTGAAAGAAGAAGTAACACATTATTTTACTATGGGGTATTGTTTTACTATACTATTGTACGTTCGCTTCGCGATCCTAAATTGCCACGAAGCACCTCACTACTGAAACGAATCCAAGACACCGGTCTGGCAGTCTTATAACCCAATGACGTAATGAGTCTAATAACAAAAGCTCTTGCAGGATGTTGCAAGGTTATCTCGTGTCTGAGCTGTGGCACTAATTATAATTCTTATCATTAACGGTTTAGGATTTTGCTTAGCTAATTTATTACTGTAGTACTTAATAAAAAAGAGCGGAAATTTTATTCAAGTCTTGGTTAACAACTAAAAAAATACATCGAATTTTTCAGATAAAACTTTCATATTTCAGTATACTTTGGTGTAAGACCCACTTTGTGCATAGGAGAATTCATCACAATGTCAAAACCATATGATACAAATGTGCAGCAAGATTTTGGACGGACCGTAAATGTTCAACAAACGATTACTGCTAATAGAAGTAGTGTCAACATAGTTCAGTGGGAGATTCTTACATACTCTTGACTAAGTTTGGACAGACCGTGAATGTTCAACAAACGATTACTGCTAATAGAAGTAGTGTCAACATAGTTCAGTGGGAGATTCTTACATACTCTTGACTAAGTTTGGACAGACCGTGAATGTTCAACAAACGATTACTGCTAATAGAAGTAGTGTCAACATAGTTCAGTGGGAGATTCTTACATACTCTTGACTAAGTTTGGACAGACCGTGAATGTTCAACAAACGATTACTGCTAATAGAAGTAGTGTCAACATAGTTCAGTGGGAGATTCTTACATACTCTTGACTAAGTTTGGACAGACCGTGAATGTTCAACAAACGATTACTGCTAATAGAAGTAGTGTCAACATAGTTCAGTGGGAGATTCTTACATACTCTTGACTAAGTTTGGACAGACCGTGAATGTTCAACAAACGATTACTGCTAATAGAAGTAGTGTCAACATAGTTCAGTGGGAGATTCTTACATACTCTTGACTAAGTTTGGACAGACCGTGAATGTTCAACAAACGATTACTGCTAATAGAAGTAGTGTCAACATAGTTCAGTGGGAGATTCTTACATACTCTTGACTAAGTTTGGACAGACCGTGAATGTTCAACAAACGATTACTGCTAATAGAAGTAGTGTCAACATAGTTCAGTGGGAGATTCTTACATACTCTTGACTAAGTTTTAAAACTATTTTTATCCATCCGTCTTATATTTTGACACAACTAATGTTAATGGTGCCTCGAAAAAATTATGGATACATTGACCGTATGTCATAAGACCGTATGTCATAATTAGTAGCAGTTATTTTTAACCAAATCGTTTTAAAGCCTGCTCAATCCTTTTTTGAGGGCACGTGGCTGCATGAGAACAGTGACAATACCCACAATGGGTTAAGCTGTTTAAAGCCACGTGCAAACACTACTCCTGTACTCCATTCTTTCCCCAATGGTACCAAACACATAAATTAACCATTTCAGAAATTATTTGTAATTAAATTAATGTGTTCATACGTGACTTAACATTTGTGAAGTTGTAAATAAAAATTATAATAGAAATTTACGCTGGTATACAAGTTCACTATCGTGTTCAAAAGTATTTTTATAAACCAACTTAAATAATCTTATGTTACAAGGTATAGTAATTTTAGGCAATTACAATGACTACGCCTAAAACATTAATTCGAGAACACTCAAATTGTTGTTAAAACTTATAAAATCAATTATCACAATACTATTCTGTAAAATAATTCAATATTTTTAGAAAACGTTTTATTTTTAAAAATATTTTATTAAAACTCGTAACAATGTTCAATGAATTATATTTGAAAAAATAGTTTAAAACTATTGAAGGTAGTAGCTCTCTGTCAGGAAAAAACTTAACTGTAACTTCATTATAACTCATTAAATAAAAATCTAATTACCTATTCCAATTACCTGAAGTTAGACGGAGTAGTTAGAATGACAAAAGTTACATAAATTAGTTACCAAGTAGCCAGCAACTGTCAAACTGGTCCCACACCTCTAAGCTGCTTGTGGTAAGCTGCAGGTAGGTTCATGCATTTTAATTACAGTGTCATCCTAAAATGTACTTGAATTACCAACCGAGGTCAGCTAAAGCGTATAACTAAAATTACAGGCCTCATTGTCATGTTTTTTCCTAACAAATCTGTACAATGAAACTAAAATAATTCATAACAATATAAACACCTTCATCCTCTGAATCTCTTATTATTGGTTTAGAATTTAACATTTTAAAATTTACATCAGACAATAAATTGAAATGGTTCTGTGAACGATAGCTTTCAGTTGAAAATTCAGGTTTATTATGAAACAAATTATATTTGACGTATTTTTCGTTTTAAATATAAACCCCCAATGAAACGGTGATTAATTAGGTTATTCGTTTAAAATTTGTTCTTTAGTGTTTTTTTCAGCTTTGCCTGGATTGTGCCACTAATTTTGTTGTGTTCTAGGTATCCTTTCCACCTGAAGACGGGATCAGATTCCAGATCCTGAAACGTCGTGAAACTTTGGTTTTACTAATAAGTGAAGGAAAATATCCGCAAAAATTCCTTGAATAACATAACTAGGTTCGTTATTACCTGTTGTGGATTTAACTCTATTGCTGATCTAGTCCAGTAAATTTGTTGAAAAACCTGAAACTGAAGGAATAAAGTTATGGCATTATGTCATAAAAAAATCCTTATACTAAAGATTAGAAAAAATCGGAATGGCGGAAGGCCGCCATTTTGAAAAAACTTCCGTCATGTTGGATTTAAGTAGGCTTTCATTTCTATTAACCTATTTTACCCATACAATTACTGGTCTAATCACAATAGTCTAATCGAGTAGTAGTGGGTAGCAACCAGTCCTAAAGTAGACAACATAAACGAAAAACAGCTGTAAAAACGCGTTTAAAAATTAAGGGTATCAAAATGTAAAAATATTAAATATATTTTTGTATTTATTTTTAAATACGAATATTCTTTCTGTTACACTATATTAAGCTCTCTCAATAAACTGTATATACTGAAGATTATTTCTTTCTTGGGGTTAGCTAGCTGACTGAAATTCCATGTAAATGGGGCTAGTTAAAGATGTAATAAATAAGGCCAATAGAACTGTAAAACTTTGATTTCCGTCATGTCAATATTGTTCACGTCACCACTTAACGTACGTTAAACTTTAAAACCCATTATATGATATTATTATCCAATTTATCAAATTAAATTTTATAACTTAGTTTTAAAAACTATACAGCTTTCATTAAAATGATCGATTAACAAGACGAGAACATTCAATAAAACAACAAAAATAACCGTTAGCTGCAGTTAGATGTTGAGGTAATTGTGGGAGTGAGAGTCGTTAATCACAAGATAATCTCATCAACGACACGACACTAGTGTCTAGACTCAGACAGGGCGGAGTCAAGTTGTCTGTTGACTTTACAATTACTAGCATTATCCTACCGCGAAATAACATTGTTCATTTACCTGCAGTGTAAAGGGATTGTTTTCCCGAGAATATCAACTTATATAGTTAGTATTAATTATTTGTTTATTTATTTTCAGCGCAATAATGACTCATTACAATAGTGCTAATGCGACTTACTCCATATCGACGATAGAGTTCCTGGCTTGCATTCGTATTTATAGTTTTCGCGAAAAGATTTTATTGGTGTAGAATATTTTTGCCTTTTTAAATATTAATATACGAATACAATACAAACCTGTCCACTGACAGAAACCTGCGTCAACATTCATACCGCTTGGCTGTTTTATTACATAGCTGGATGTCGTTATTTTGTCGAAAACTAGAATGTTTTACGTATTTTGTCCGAGCGCTTTGTAGCTGTGTTCAAAATGAACTTATAAACTGCATATGATTTGGTTCTTAAACATAATTTGTTATTATGATATTTTCTATTGTTTTATTTGTAGCTTCAGTTGACGTTACACATTCTCCTTTGTTTCCAGGTGTGTTATCGCAGTCTTTAAGGTTGTGTGTTTTACTTGAATGTGTGTATAACGTTATATGTGAGGTTAATTTCTGGTATAAACTGTCAATATGGTTATTTATTATTCTTCATTGTATACAATTTATAAGTAAAAAATCCAAAGGCAGTCCATCCAATTATATGAAATTATTTTACACTTTGGTGATTTGGAATTTACAAAATTCAGTGATTTGGTTCATCTCAAAGGAATTCCAATTTGATTATTACTAATTGTATTTGGATAACTTGTTTAGTTTTTCTTCTAAAAATATGTATTTCATTTGTTTGGTATAATCAACAATAATATAGACTGTTTGAGAAAAACAAAACACGTAATAACTGCAGTTATTAAATAAATATACCTAGATTTTCATGTGAAGTTAAAGCTTTCAAACAGATTAAACTCCCATTCTTAAATACCTGAAATTAATGATTTTATATATTATAACTACAAACTATCGTTTATAAATATAAACGATAGTTAAATACCACCAAACAAATTTCTTCAATTCAGTGAGTAACTAGTTATAAGATAAATCACCAAATAAACAATTGTAGCTCTCATGCTACCAGTGAAACACGGGCTAACTGATAAGACCTTATCTCGGGAGGCGTGTAATTGAATAAATTGGCTGGCGACTTGACGGACGAGTGATGGATGAAACGAATTGTATTTTCTGCTCCCGAACTTACTAGTGAGCTTTATTGGACAGGTAAAAAACATCGTTCAAAATACATCCCTGGGAAATATCTCGAAAAGATAATCTACAGAAACTATTACACATAATTTTCTGATTTTCTTACAAACATTGAAAATTTAAAATAATGTTATTTGTAATAATCCCTAAAGAGAAAGTTCAAAAACTAAAATAAATTAAATAATTGTAAGAGTATGAAAGGATGAATCTCCATTTTGGAAACAAACAAAAGTAAGACTACATAGTTAAAGAGGCAACAATCCACGTGATATAAACACCAATAAACACACAAAAACTTAGATGTATGTACGGCAAGAAGAAGGGTTAAAAAAGGGTAACATCATTTTTGTAGTGTGTTTGTTTCATGGATTTACAAAGTGAAAAGTAAAAAAGTCTGAGAAGGATCCAAATAGTTTATTTACTTTATCAATACTGTATGTTGTTTATTGATAGTGAGGCCGTGGCTCTCACGACCGCAGCACCTCGGTTCGGTACCGCAGCTATACCGCACAGTCCCCCATTGTGGAGTGGTAGAGTCGACCATTGTGCGCAGATTGGTCCAGTTCACCGCATCAATTGATGGCGGTCATTGCTCATCCCAGCCCCACATAACTGTCCACATAAACAACTCATGATAATGGTCTTACTCTCATAAGTTAGGAAAATCATAAAATCTCCAAAAACAAGACTAGAAGGTCCAAGGTGAAACCCTTCGTGTAAATGTCCAAGATAAAGACGGTTTTTGTAAAAAAAAATTCTATCAAAAAATAAGACGAAGCGGTCCATTGTGGCTGCGGTCGTAATTGTAGATGAAGCTTCTACAAGAGAAACGTTACCGGAGTAAAAGATAAAACTATTGTGAGTTCCACAATATTGAGATTGTAATAAACAGGCCTTAGTCCCGCGAAACCTTAATTTATAATTGTTAACTAACCATACTACTAAACAACTATTTTTGGTAATTTATTTTTACTGTTACGATCTGTTAAATTTTGTTACGTTTAAGTAATTGATGGTTGTAAAACATGAAAGAATTAAAATTAAAACAAAATATACATATTAAAATTGAACATAATGTTCATCTCTTCATAAGACGTCCCTGTTCAACCAACATGAATGTTGTTATTCCTGGGCTGCACAGGCTGGCCAACCTTCTCTCTCCTGATTTTTACTTTTTAATGATTCCGATCATCGCCTAAAGTCTGTTTTTCTTTCATTGTAATTTTGGTTTTTGTTTAAAATTTCTCCATGTAAATATTTATTTTTGCATTCTGTCACTCGTTATCTTTTGTGAGCATGAATTTTGTTAGAGTAAAGGTTGCACGTGTTTGATTATTTAAAGTTTGGCATGTTTTGCATTCATTCTTCACAGCATGTCTCTATGTTATTTTTGTTTGAACTTTGAAGCATGTTATCTTTATCTTGAAGCCTGCAGATGAATTTATTGGTGTTATTTGGAATATTGAATTATATATGTACTGTTTTAGTATGCTTGCACTGTACACTGGAAAATGCCAATTATACTCAATAAATAATTAAATTGTAATATGTACATTGTTTCAATTTTCGTGCTATTTATTTTAAATGTAATGATATGTTTGAATTTTAAAATGATAACAGTAAAATAACGAAGGAATATAGATTAAAATAACTTACATATTACAAAATTAATCATTGCTATTTTAAATTTAAAAGGTAATTTGATCCAGAAAATGTTTTTATTACGTGAAAATATTCAACCCAGTCTCCCCTGTAATTTTCCTCCTCTCCCGTAATCATACGCCACTTGAGATAAGCCTGTAGCGTAATCCTGCTTTGATGAACCAATATCTCGCTTTTACATCAATTTTATTCTTTATCAGATACGTTTACATCATTGATCAGCATAAAATTACAGAATAAGTTGAACAAAGTTGTTATATATCTGTAATATTTTATTACTTCAAAAATGAAATAGGATTTATTTATTAGTGTTACAATTTTTATCAAAATTATGCAAAGGATTTAGTCACGATAGAAGTAAAAAAAAAACACGAATAAAACGCTCACAGCTGAGCATTTTACATCTACTATTCACAATAAAAAAACTAAAATACGTTTTTGTCCAACTTCTAGCAGTACAATGTTTGCATCAAAGTACGGACCGGAGGCTTTACCTCGTCGGTAATGTTGTTGGCTTAGCTTTATCACCTGCGGGGTTGTGGTTGCAGTTGGCACGACGCGACGCACCAATGTTAACCGCGATATTATTGCCCCAGAGTAATATTGCAATAATCATCGTATGGCTTTTTGTGGGAGATACCTATAGTACAGGGATGATTAGTTGTTCTCGTCTTAAAGGCTATTTTTGGTTTATTTATGTTCTGCTTAAAGAAAAACCTTTATGTGGGTTTTGAACCGCCGGACGCGGTTGGTGGCAATATATCAGTTAATTATTTTATTGGTTATTTGTGGGGATTGAACCTGGGATCTATCAGTAAACTACAGATCCTTTCAAGGGAATGTAACGAACGTGATTTCCTTTCAACATTAATGTTGACGATCACCTATTAGGTGGTGCCCCAGTGTACTTAATTATAAATTTACTTTTATAGCCTATCTGGTGGAAAACTGCAGACGCTTTGATATAAATTAAATAGGTCCATCACAGACTAGGAAAGGCAAAGTTTTTGACTTGTTGAACCGTCGTGATCTCCTTTCAACATAAATTTTGTCGAGGTGATGTTCCAATGTATTAAAGTTAAATTATCAATTTATTTTTATACATTATAGGGAAACTGGAGACGCTTTGAGTTAAATGAAATAGGTCCATCACGGCACTAGGAAAAGCGAAGTACACTTTTTGACTTGTTGAACCCTCTTGGGTAACATCAGACCAGACGGCGTGAAGAACTTTGTTGTTGTTCAGATAAGTAAGCGCCTCAGTATAGACCCCTGTAAAACTTACTTTATAATTCTACTTGAATTGTAGTGTACATTTTGTATGAACCGTTCAGCAAACTGTAATTTGAAAGGTATCATTAATGTATCTAGTTTGAGCATAAATGTTTTCGTCATGCTTCACAGAATATTTTCGTGGTATGTAAGCAGACAAGTAAATGTTCCCTGTATAATTTAGTACCTAGGGGCGTAACTTTACTCAGGGATGGCCAGTTAGTTTATTTAGATGACATAGAGTAATTTATCACTACGTAACGTCCCCCTTCTGACGAGCAGAGTTGCTTAGCTCGTTTGCCTATTTTATGCATGTTTAAGGTTTTCCCGTTGTTATAATAGCTCAATGTTCATTTGATTCATTTTTGATAATAACGCTATGTATAATCATCATTCAATGGTTTTAGTTACTGCTTTCAGGAAACCACATGTTAATAATTAAACTACAATAGTATTACTTTTTGAGAGTTCACTAATTAATTTATTAACAGCTGTTATGATTATTTTGTATTGATTTTAAACTCCATATGAAAAATGCTAATTTCTTGAATTTTCATATTCGTTTTTCTACATTATTCGATTTTTCCTGGGGATGAGACCTCTCTATAACTTATTTTTATCCAATAAATAGTTATTTTAAAAAAATGAAAGAGATATTTGGAGCAATTTTTGAGATCAGAGTTTTAAGCAAGCAAACTTTACTCATATTAGAGTACAGTATTTTTACAGTTATGAAAATAATTTTAAAGTTACCATGTATTCACTTGTGTAAAAAAATACAAAAATCTGTATTGTTCAGGAAACAGTTGCGACTTGCAGTATGTGTGGCCAGGCACGTACGGAGCGTTATTTTCTGGGTGAACGTGCGGTAGACATTGCCGCTGCGAACGTGCAACAGACTTCTTCCACTACGGAGTAATCTGTTCGTTGTTCGTAGTATTGTTTATTTGGTGATTATAATTACAAATCGGAAAATCTGGAGGAATACTCAGTTTTATTGTGTTTCATTATTGTTAAATGTAACTAAGGATAACTAGGTACTGTTTTTTTGTCTTTGTTTTATTAAACATGTTGATGAATCCATACTTTAAATGCGAACATTCTGCAAGTATTATTTACTCCAAAATTAGAATATGGATTTCTATATTAATTTATTCACAAGTTGAGTAATGTTAACTGGTGTTTATTTTGAAGATGTAAATACTTTGATCACAGTACGTTCAGTTTTAAATTAATGTTGGTATTTTCAGATAATCCATTGCTGAGTTAGGAGAGCCTAATTAAGTGTTATTCTACTTCAATGTTTGAACTAACAGTTTGTTAATTGTGTAAAATGGAACAACAAAGACGCGAGAGAAGACTTCTAATTGGTTCATTTTCTCTTTTTGCTTCTAAGTTAAAGTGTTCTGTTTACTTTTAAACCTCCTGGAGCAGTTCCTCTATTTTCTGATAAGGAATTCCATCAATGTTCAACTGATTCGATTGAATTATAATTAGGTAATAAACTAAAAAACCTACACAATTTACCATACGAAGTGCCATGAGCGAGTTGTCATCAATTAGTCGAGTTGAATAAGATACAAGATGGGTAGAACATTTTCAAGAGCTGAACATTTATTTTTACCTAGCCTCCGAACCAAATGCAGTCAATAATGACAGCCCTTATCCTATCCATATCTTATCATCTAATACGAGCTGGATCTGTTTGTTTGTCCTTGTTATCTCGGATTCCAGCGGAAGGGTGTCGCTTAACCTGTAGAATTAGTGATTTTTGAACATAAAAAGAAGATCGGTTAAATCAACCCCAAGATAACTCAAATGTTGTTTAACACTCATTTGTAGATTAGAAAACGTTAACACTGGGCTTTGTAGTTTCAAATCAAAACGAAGTAATTTATAACAGCTGTTAATAAATTACCAGTGAATTGCCAAAGTACTACGTTGTAACCAACAAGAGATTTTTGAAAACAGTAACAAGAACTATTGAATGAAGTTTGCGTGTAAAGTAGATTGCATATTCTAAATTAATCACATGTATATATTCAAATACTACCTGAAAGGACATTGAGTTATAATTAGAACTGTAGTTACCCGAAAATGTGGATAAGAGATAATTAAGCAAAGCAAATACGATCAACTCCGATGGATAGGCGGGATGAAAAACGACTGCATGATATTGTTCAAAGTAACTAATTGTTGAATGCCAAACAAAAATAATATAATCGAAATAAGAATATAAACAAGGTATTATCAATAACATAGAGAGATAATGAATTCGCTTCGGTAACTAACATTGACAATGAAATTAGACTTCTTGTAAATTACATAACTTCATGTAAAGGCCACATTTTAATACCCACGAAACCAAATCAAATATGACCGAGTACAGCTCCATCGACCTCCACCGAGTACTTACCCAAAAGAAATAGTTGACCCAACATATACACAGTAGAGGACACATCGTCCTAGGTTTAATATAACGCCAGGAGTTCATTTAGTTTAATGGACTGAACTAATTTACTTCGTTGGACTTGACTATATTATTTTAGAATTCAAGCGGTTAAATTTAGCTCTATAAATAAATTAAATTAAAATAATTCTTGAATGCCAAACAATAATAATACAATCAAAATAAGGCATACTTTATTGTATGTCAGGCAATCCACGGTATCGTCAAACAATCCTACGGACTTCTACCCCTCAACTTCATATTTTGATAATTATTAGTTGATTCAAATATTTTTTGAGAATGTTCGAAGCTGGACCCAGTTGCCATTTGTAATTAATTAAGCTTTCCAAGAACAATCGACCTAAGATTGACCAATACCAGGGTTTGGACCATTCCCTATCAGAACGTAAAAAAATGCCATTGTCGTAGATACATAACAAATTGAGTTTTACATTTTATATTATAAAACATTCGTGACTTTTTCACACTTTTACACCGAGTTTTTGTAGTATCATAGCAAACTTATTGCATGAGTAACTAATCGATAATATTTTATTTCCCATAAAATCACCATGTATTATTTACGAACTAAATCTTTTGTATATTTACAGTTACCTGGGCTTTACATAAACCTCTCGAAGGTTACGTTGTTATCCCTGTATGGGATCCTCAGTGTATCGCAGACGACGATGTTGTCGCACAAGACGTAATCGCATTATCTGCAGCTTCACAGAACACCTTACATGGCACAAGGTGCCTCTACATGCTATGGATCACTTGTACCTGTTATGTCAAAAGTGAATTCGATTAAACTTTTGCGATGACAATTTGACAAACTTTAATTAAAACATGATCATGTTCGCAAAGTCCCAACTCATGAATGCATCCATCTCGAAAATTACACTGGACTCAATCTCAGCTTTATCTACCTTATCAAATAAAATCATTCACAATGTACATTTAGAAAAAAACCTTCGGAAAGTTGCACAGAGAGTTCACGTGGAAATTGTAAAATGCTGATACGTCAAACCACATTGAATTAAAGGTAGAGAATTTGGGTTTTTCAAGAAATTCTGAATTGTTCGCGAATCTAGCGGATTTGGAACACTGCGTCTTAGTTCGCATTTGACTTTGCTTGGTGTTTTGAGATCTCTTTGTCCTTTAGTACTTCAGCATTACGACATCATACTAACTATAAATTATCAAGAATATGGTAATAGAGGTAAAGTTCTAAATTAAACAAAACCATTAGTTTATGATGGTTATGAAATCTGAAATGATCGATAAAACAATTAATGGGTGGGGGAAATCGATACAGCTAGCACCATCGCTCCGATGCAATTTAGTCTAAATTGAATCTACCAAATATGCAATTTGGTTAGTTTGAATTGCACTATAAGTTGCAAGAGTTTTTAATTAAATAATGAATGTTAAGTTCTGAAATAAGGGCTCGGACATTATATTGGTAGGGCAGAGCTTAAAAATTAATTTAATTATTTGTCTCACGTAATGATGTAGTGTATTAAACTGCATGTGTTTCTTTGTAACTGCATTAGTCACCTGCAGTTATGGAAAAGGAAAGTCAATCTGACCACCTAACATTATAGACGTTTTTTCATCCACAATTTAAGGTCAGTAAATAGAATTTGACTCTTTTGAAACAAGGAAACCCAATGAAAGGTTAGCGAAGTGAAAACGAGTTCGCACGCAGCACGCTGACGTGAGGGAAGTGAATTTCCGTAACAATTCAAATAAAGAGTAAAAATAACTTTTTTAGTTGAAATATTTTATTTTTTGGCTGTTCTGATGCTTCTGGTTCTATTAGAGATCACTATGAGGATGGCAATGTTGTACATTAATTAGGAGGTTAGGATGAGGTTAGGTTAGGAGGAGGTCTCGTCAGGCTCAAAAGTTGGTATAGGGGTATTGGGAAGTGATAAAACTACATCAATATATGAGAAACAGCTTTTTCCCATGTAACATCCCCATAAGGCAACGTACTGTGTATAGTCAACTAACATTTTCTTTAAAATAAGAGTGGAAGGATATTTTTCGCATGTGTGTAACTGTAACGCAATATCTAACTTTAAAAAGCATACCCCATAAAAACGACAAAAATATTTTTCGTATAAATTAATGGATAGATCCTAAGATGACTAATATAACAAAATTTGAAAGCGAAACATAAATAATGTTGTTATTATTTTTTGGAGATTGAAACTCACTGATATTTTGGGTTACCAATTTATTAAAATTAACGAAGCCAGGCTTATCAGACCAGGTAAATTCTTAAATTCTTGCGTTAATAGGTCTTACTTTACCTTACGTTAAAACAATAAAACAGCACAATTTAAGTGGTATTTAAGTCAAATAGGGCTAGTTAAACTTTTATCTAATACCAGAAGCTTGGATGGTGCATAAGAAATAGAGTCATCTCTTAAATTAGCACATAATTCAATTTCTTGTTGCTCTGCGTTTTTCTGTAGGGCCCAGGGAATCTGTGGGTAGAAATTATTTTCCCAATATATTTTACACCGATATTATCTACCAAGATGCTAAGACCGTAGAAGATATCACTCGCTTCGCTCGCTGGGGGCTCTGCCCCCAGACTCCTGTGGAGGGGCTTCGCCCCCAGGACGCTGTTTGGCCTCAAGTTCAATTAGTGTCATATAAAGTGGCGCAGAACCAACACATTACTACTACTCGTAGCAACAAAACATATAAATCGTCAAATATTTAAATTTTAAGGGATTAACAATTGAAATAGTAGGTTTTTGAAATGTTTAAGGAGATTTTAGGGTACAAGGAACATAGTGCTATATTGAACATTCCTAGCTATGTAGAAAGAAGTTACTAAGGCATAGCCTAGCCAGAGCACTAACAGAATTCGCCATGCATGTAGCTGCTCAACAACATAAGATTCAAGTGAAGAAAGTTAAAAGAATCATCATCCGAATCACCAAAGGGTTTGGTTAAAACAAGAAAATGTCTTACCAGCGAGAACCTAAAATTATTGTTTTCGATGTTTGGTAAGTATTGCAAGAGATGTATAACAGGTTTATTAGTCAAAATGAACATAAGATTATGGAAACATGTTTAGTTAAAGTTAAAAATATAATTTTAGTTTAATAATTATCAAATTTTTCGTGACTGTGGATTGCCACAAAACATGCGAAAGCCTATTTTTGCATATGGCATTACCGATATTACCGAAAATATTTTGAAATCAAAAGAATTCATGTCGATAACGTAGTCTACGTAACTAATAGATTTTAAAATATTTACTTAAAGGTTTATTAATTAAACATTGTGAGTTTTGGGGATTTTCCCGGCGGTTTCTTGGTACAAGGTACCTGAATGCCAAATTTCACGTCCCTAGCTCATCTAGAAGTGGGTTAGAATTCGTATACCTCCGTGAGTGAGTTACACATGCGGCTGTATATATGTTAGATAGATTAAATAAAATGTGACATACAGTGGAATGGCGTCAAGCGAAGGGTAAAAGCTGCTCAAGTGCTATTACCACTCTACGAACCACAACAAAACAATCTTGTCTTCTAACAGTCTCATTTGTATAAGTGGATTTACATTTTTATAGCAACGTTGTGTTGTTGGCATATTCAAAATATTTGTGACTAGATAAATGTGTGATTAAATACTAATTCAGCTATGATTCGGTTTTGATTTTCTGTCACAACCTTGATCACTTTTCTGTATTTATCTAAATGTTATGACAACACTTATTTCCGGTAAAACCCATTAGATGGCTGCATCAAGTGTCATATTTTTGTTTATATCGATAGTGACTCTCTTCACTTCTACCCAACTTCTTCCTACTTTTCTTCCAGCTATCCTTTGGTCTTCCTTCCTTCTTCTCTTCTTGTGGTGTCCAATTAAGTGCTTTAAATGCTAACGCGTGATATGGCTTCCTCAACATATGTCCTATCCATATCTATTTTAATTTATTGATTTATTCACATATTAAAAACAGATACCTAAATTATTTACGAACCTAGATAGTTACCTGTTAGTTACCTAGTTACTTTTTTCACATACCTAAGCAGATATTTTGTCAAGAGGTACTAAACAAAATTAAATCCATTTGATATTGTAAGTAGTTTCATTTGTTACTCCCGTAATATGCCTTTAGGTATCAACCATATGATTTATATTCTGTAATCGCCCCAAAGTAAGACATTATTTATTGGTAACTATTATAAATTAATTTACTAAGAATTACCAACACCTATTTCTTGCTGTAAACAAGCTTTAAGTGCTACGACGACGCGACGCTGTTATCAGTCAGGCAATAAAACGTCTTAACATGCTACGTCACAGCGTTATCTGGAGCTATTAACAACACAAACACTGGCCTGCATGACTCTGACGTGGTGAGACATCAAGTTTTATCTCACAATTATTCTTTCAAGTGCGTGATGAATGTGACTTGGTCAGATATAACCGATATTGGGTTTCTAACATGCCATTAGTGTTTATGTGACATATTATGACACTTAGGTGATTTGAGTGACCTAGTTTTCTTATCTACATTCAATTCAAAACTGGGCTGACTGTCTAATCTGTTGACTGAATACTATTTACCCAGCCAATTTAATAACAGTTTGAATTATTTCGTTGAATTGATAAATTTAATATGTATTTCTTTGCTTATTGGTCAGTGGATGTTAGGCATAGTTGGATATCGTAATATGCTGTAACTTTAAAAAGTCCTTGAATGAGACTAGATAGTGGCAGATTGTTTGAAGAAAATTATACACAGATTCATTAATATAGTAGTAAAGATTTCCCACAGTCACATTTTATAATTTGAGTCTTAATTTTAAATATATAACAATCGTGAAAGGTGTCTTATAAGAATTAAGTTTTAAATGTTATACAATTCATCCTGTCAAAAAAGCTACTTTTCAAGTTTGACGTTATATCTGTGCTCACATTCAAGTATTGTGTTAGATGTTATAAGGGGCGCTCTTCAAGAACTAAGTTAATAAATTATAGAATTGTGCAACGTAAAATTTGTTTACCACTTCATACTTATGATTGAAATCTACTAATGTTGTATAGTATTTACATAATGATTTGGCTATTAAAGGTCTTCTGATCGAAGAGGGTGATTGGTTTTACACCAGCTTCGCCAAAGGTTTTACAGACAGAGTTCGTTGGCGAAGTACGATAAGCAACCTGTTATCCCTTCATTTTATCCACTTTTATATCTCGTTGTCAATTGTATAATTTATATTCTCAACAAGTTTTAATACTACCATTAATTTGAAAGAATAATATATTATTTTTGTGGTTATCTCAATTAATTATTTTCACTCGAACTCTCTTTACTTGGTCCTAAGTTAACTTGGAATTCAAAGATCGGCCTCGAACATCAATGCAATTTTCCTTCCTAACAATCTTCCTTTGTTATTGATAACGCATATTTGCCACGCCCTTTGGTCAATGTTGTTGATAACGAATATTTGCCACACCCATTGGTCAAATATTCATAGTCTTATTTGACCAAGAAATCCCGCTTTCTCTCTACTTCCAGAATTCGTGATCGTTATCCTCCCTCTCTAAGTAAGGTCTTATTGACATAATTGCTCTTTTTACTAGAAAGGTCAACGCTAAAATCCAGATGGTATTGTGCTTCATATTGTACACTTAGTGTGTGCCTTCAGACTAACATAAACATGATTGAAACTGTTGAGGCAGTCCAGGTATGGTAGACATAAACCAGGAATGTCCAGGGATGACAATAATCACATTACTTGAGGCAAGACTCAGAGAAATGTTACAATTATCCGACTACTTCTCAGTTGTTACCTTTCGAGACACAATGTATATCACAATACTAACAAGTGTATGATTACATTTTAACTCATATACCATAGCAATTTCATATAACAGATGGATACTCTAGAATTTGGTATGAAAATTATCGGTTTGACCATTATTCTCGTATTATATAAATCTTAATATTATATAGGCTTTATTTTATACACTCTTCTAAGCGTCATGAGACGTGTTTTATTACATCCTATTTAGTAAACACAAATACTATATACTTCTGGTCTAAGAGGCAGTATGTTAAACTCAAAACAAAAGTGTTGTTATATTAACTAAGCAGGATCAGTTCAGTTTTTTCTTTATGTAAAATAGGACAACAAAAATTGTTTGATAATAGTGTGAATTTTGACAAAAATGTATCAAGTATTCTCGGAGAGAAGATTTCATATAGTAATACAACCCTATTTTCATGATGTCATTATATTATTATAATTTGTAATTATTACAAAATTTCAGATATTTATTAAAAATTTTCAAAATTCTGTCAAGTATCAAAGAGTTATCAAATCCCTTTGTATATTTATATCTAAAATTTCACGTCAACCTTACATCAAGTTCAATCATAATTACTTACAAACAAGATAAATTATTTTACGAGTAGATTACTAATTCGGTTTAGTTCACAATAACACCTCACTGTGTGGTACACATACGATTATGCGTGTTTATGAACCGCCGTAAGCCACTGTAATCCTATCAAACGCCTACTACCTTAGTACCTAATTCCCTACCCTTCGTGTATGTCAGATGTGACAATGTAATACATAATGGTAATCGTATTAGCTCCAACCCTCTATACACCTATAACAACTAGGTAGTCTTGGGAGCTCACTGACACTGTGTGTATTATAAACAAGATCTTTGAATCAACACTAATGTAAAATAACTTAATGATATAAATTAAATTAGTTTCTTTTCTGTACGTAGCTCTCAATCATTTTTTTCATTAGTTCTGACGTTTCATACATCAGAAAAGTCGAATACAGTGTTTAAAACATTCCGTCTGTCTGTTACACTCATAGGCCCAGATTTTGTTGGCTTCCCACTGTGTAAATTAAAAAACTCCGTGCGAGGATCCAGGCACTACCTAGTTAAGGAGTTACTGAAATAATTGAACTAAGGTATTTAATAAAAGAAAAGACATTTTTCGTATACTAAGTGTAAAACCTTATAAGTGTAATATGTAGGAAACAAACTTGAAAGTGAACTATTAAGTTTTTACAATGCATATTAAAACGACCATCCCAAATATTATTTATAATTTTATGAATGCAAGTTTTTGTTAAAAACTGAGATTATGCCGTGTACAATGCGACGTTTGCTGAGAACCATACATCTACGTTGTATAAGGGATGATTTATATGCAGAGCCAACATATCATTTAGGGCTAAAACCCCTTCTCTCCTCCTGTCAACCCGGCGGCTCCGCCATGTTAGAGTTTGACAAGATTATAATATGATTAACTACAAACGTCTGATGGTTTACCAGCTTTCAAAATAATACTTTAATAGAAACGACAGTGTGGATTAACAGTCTATAATAATATAACATCATGAACTAATATTTTACTTTCGGTGTTGATGAAACATAAGTTGATCTCCAAAAAAATGTCAATATAAAAAAAGTCATTAAGTTCTTCTACAAGCCAATACAAATGTGTGGCTTCTCACTGCAGAGGACTTAGCAACAGTGTCATTGCGAACTTCCACTTGTCCACTTGTTCCATATATATATATGTATATATATATGTATGAAATTTTGATAAAATTTGGTATAAACGTGTAAAGCAACATTTATGACTTTAAGTTCGAAAACCAGCCAGATCGCTCTACCCAAAAGGGTATTTTTGGGGGGTTTTGTACCCCAAAAATGAGTTTTTTGAATTTTTCACATATAATTTTTGAAATATTCAAATTTTAGTTTTCACCATTGGATTTAGCTTAAAAAAACACACAATTTGGTATTTTGATCATTTCTCTACGTTAATTGGTTACCGAGATATTGAAAGTGCTAAACACAGTACGTTGTCTAATGTTATTCTTATGGAGGAAAAGAAAAATTGTATATCTCGCTTATTTATGAACGTATACTGACAAAACTTAGTATATGGCTTCATCTGGTTATGGTCTATTGATATTTGCTCAAAAAAATAATTTGTTGTCAAAGGATCCCGTAGCAGCAAACCTGCGTACTCATCCCCATGTTATTCTTATGGATAATAATTAAATGCTATTTCTCCCTTAATTATGAACATAAATTAATAAAAACTGGTATATGACTTCACCTACTTCAGTTATATTGATATTAGCATAAAAACCCATTTGTTGTGTTCCTTGTTGCAGCAAACCTGCGTACTCAGCCCCAATGTTATTCTTATGGAGAATAATTAAAATTGTACGTATCGCTTATTTGTGAATATATTTTTATGAAACTTGATAAGTGGCTTTATGTAGTATTAAGACATTTATATCTCCATTGGAAATTCGCTGAGTACGCAGGTTTGCTGCTACGGGGGTATTTCTTATCTACTCGTATAGTGTAAACATGTTGAAAGTAGGATTTTGTGAAACACTCCTTGTTTTAAATCTAAACATATTCTATAAATTTGTTTTATAAACATTGAATTTCTCGTTTACTAACGAAATACTTTTACTAACCAACAGCCATTAATACGTACAACCGATGACGATTGTTTATGGCTTGATTTTAAATATCAGTATTGGTAACATAGGAATTGTTTCTAGGCAATAACGCCAAGAAATGGTTAACGGGTTTGCACAACATTGTGCAAATAATATAATGAAACTCTACAGTACTACAACTCTGCTCGAATTTCCGTTGAAGGTTTGCACAGCCAAGCGTATGGTTACCCATAATCATTAACCACCAACTTCTCGAAGCCTGTTATCTTAACGGCAATGTTTCCCAGCTTACCATATCACGTAACTGTAATCACAAATGTTCTTATCATATTAATAGTTTCCAGTTCAATGGTAGGTTTATTTTTACTTGTTGCCTTGCGTGCCAACTGCATTCTATTGACCGATCGCGTTGGTAAAAGTAAACATTTTACTAACTTGACGGTTGACGTATTGATTGTTCCTTTTAAGTATACAGTAATAAGTTTCCTTTAACTTTTTATGAGTTTTATCCTAGTAAGAAAATTAAATCAATGTTGAAGCTTTATAATGATAACGGCTTACGAAATACATGTATGATAACAAAAATTAAACGTATTCAATTTGTACTGTTGATTGGCATCTTATTTGTTTTGAAATAAAAAATAATATGGTAGGTACTTCTACATTTAGGTGAGTAATATTGTCAGAATTAACTATACTTAAGTCATATTTGGTGGACCAACGGGATCTGCATGGTAACCTAAATACAGTTTAAGTTGAATCAAATAATAAATAACAGCTGATTAAGTTGCAATATTTTACCATAGATCATGTTAAAAGCTATATTTTATTCGTTATGGCTTTACATCTATCACTGTCTAACACTTTATATCTTCACATCTATCACTTCTTATCTATCATGTTAACATTCGTCATGGCTTATCAACAATGTAAAAATTCAGAAGTTGGTGTTCATTCACCCTACACAAAACACTGGATATTTGTGCATATTTGCGAGTAGTGTAGAACAGGCTTTAGAAAAGGTTTTATTGGACAACTCGTATTTTCCATCACATATTCTCAGTAAGAGTTCTCATACAAGTGTATGGTGCATGGGCGGCTGTCACAGTTTTCGTTTTGTTTCTGGTTCGGTTG